>JZLH01S0631200.1:0-10821 GCA_001188425.1 Eucidaris tribuloides | reverse complement strand
CTTGAAGGGCACTTTTCACCGCAAAATTGTGTGGCAATTATAAATCTACCAGGAGTATTTTACGCATTGAAATAATCCATAAAGTGCGCGTTTTTAGAATGTAGTTAAAAAAAGATCATATAACGCATAACATACATTCATAAGCCATTTTGCAAAGAAAAACAAAAAGAAAAACGTGAGAAAACAATTAGCATTTCAATGTAATTGTAACAATGGGAAGAAAAATTAAGTGGAAATATGTAAATATGAATTAAATTATAACAAGTGTAATATTTGCGAATTTGTAAATTATTTGTTAGGGTCCGTTCTGAAAGTCTATCTACGAGCATGGTACCGGTTTTGTAATGAAAGTGGCACCCCCGGGATGCTACACTGCACGATAACTGTGAAATGTTATGAAGATTGCAGAAAATGTCACGATAAACATTATTTATATTTAATTCTTGTGTCTTAAGAGTTGGATATTTAGTAATTAGTTAAGTAACAAAGATACGATAACATGGAAATTTTACAGTCTAGTGTAAATATCTGTTATTTGTGACAGATCTGATTCGAGTTTCATAAAAGCATGCCCGTCGACATGTGTCTCGCACACTGCATACGTGACACCTGTTTTCTGCAGTCCGTGGAATTTGTTTTGCATTGGTAATCAATTGTTATAGCTCATTTCACATGCATGGTTCGCGTGTTTTTGCATGTATTATGCAAAATCATGTCTAGTCTCAGTATCGAGACCCTATCTAGAAGGTGGAATATGCTCCAGAAGTGACATTTTTTGTTAATTAATAACTCTTGAAGGAGGCATTTGTACAATATTTTACTGCACACATTATGTAGTTCATATTTTATTCAATGTTCACACCTCTTGAAATAAAGGGAAGATTTTGCAAACGCTCGTGTTACAGTTTTGAAAATCAACTTACTCAAATTGATTTTTTCGATTTTCTTAAAAAATACGAAACATATCGAAAAGCTTTTTGGTACATATTTAGCTTGATACTAAGGAAATATAACCAGAAAGCCACAACAAAATTGAACGTATAAATCACGAAATATCGATTTAGAAAGAATCGTCCGCTAAATGGAAGAGCGTAGCGTCACACGGAGGTTGTTTTTTATGAATGATTATGTAAGACGGCTAAAAGGCCTTAGCAACCGGAAGGCTGTATCAGCGGGCCCTGCATAAAATAAATGTTATTATTACCCTTCTCTATTCTAGAATGCCGAGCGCCTGGCTAGAAAGCAGAAGGTACCATTTTTAAAAGTCTTTGGTCGGGGCTCGAACCCCCGACCTTCCGCACGTGAGGCGGATGCTCTATCCACTAGACCATCACGCCGGCTATAATTATGTTGTGGAGATAAACCGGCTCTTGGGTGACACTATGCATAGCACAGTGGTTTGGGGCCCCCATCCCACCCGTCTTGGTGGAACCTTTTTCTCAGGAGCGTCGATGCTGGGGTGGCAAGGGGGCGGTCGCCACCCCAATGAAAATATGGGGGGGGGGCAAACATATTGATCTGCCCCCCCAATAATTTTCACAACTTGAAAAATGCATAAAACGTAATGCAAGGATACATCTCAAAGCTCGTGCAAGACACAACAAAACCATTCAACTTAATACTTAAACAATACATACAAACAAACAAACAAACAAACACAATTGTTTTTTTTATTTTCGGCGCTTTGGTGTGCAAAATTCTATACTGCAACTTGGTGCGCGGAGCGCGTCGAAATCTGTTTACTCTTTTTTTACTTTTGCCCCCCTAATCTGAGAAATGGATCGACCCCCCTGTCTTTTCTCATCTTTCCACACTCACCAAAAATCCGGACCAGATTCCGCACCCTAAAAGCGAGAAAGTTGACCCGACAAAAATCTCCAGAATGCCTCCGACTATAGTTATGATTCCACAGGTAATCTGGATCCAGCCCGTTACACGGCCCACCTTGCCATTATAGCCGGGCCTAATCCCGGGCCCAGGGACCGGTCCCGGGACCGGTGCTTGGACATAAACTGGGTAGCAAGCTGTCGTAGGGGGCGCTTGCTGTATTGCGATTTGTGCCTGGTCAGTTGCCATCGTATTTATCTGAAAGAAAGATGAGCAATAATATATGGCGATTACAATAACACTGGATTTAATGCCGCGTTTATGCCGCGTTTACACTATGTTCCTGGCGGCCACGGCAGCCACGTTTCAGGGCACCGTGGACAAAACGGGATGGACGTAAGACCACGTGGGAGGACGGGCTGGGCAAACGTGACAGTCCGTGTTGCTGTGGATGTCGGGCCAGATTTTTTAACCGTCAAAAAAATTGCCACGGTAGTCACGGTGAGGATGAGAAACCTAGTAGGCCGTAGGAAAACGAGGGGAACGCAACAAAACTCGACAGTACGTTATAGGCCGTAACAGCACTTGGCGGTGATCCGTAGCAGGTCTTTCCGCGTGGTCTCGCGTCCATCCCGTTTCGTCCACGGTGGCCTGAAACGTGGTTGCCGTGGCCGCCGGGAACATAGTGTAAACGCAGCATTAAGGATACATCTCATTCTGTTAAGTACATTCCACTACTTGTGTGTGTAGGTAGGCCTGTACAGATTTTAGGTCTAAAGTGATAATTACAGATACACCTTCAAAATCTACGAGCAGGGAAAAACGACGAGGGGCGACTAACAAGCTTTGAGCCTAACATACACTTGTCAAGTTTGATCTTTAATGACTTAAAAACTATACATCAGATAATACTGAAATTGAATATAACGGAACAGTGAATAGGTTTGTTGGAAGTGGTTTGAATAAGGTATAATAAATCAGTTTTATGAAATTTCAATGTCCAACCCTGGTACAAAATTACATGAAAAAAATTGTACAGGAGTTTACTGATGTGTGTGAGATTATGTGCCCTAGTCCCTACACAATAGCCATAGGCAATGGCTGTGAATATCACTCATTGGAACCGCTGGTATCCAAGCTTTTCGTCTAGGTCCCGGGTGGATAAATGTTTGATTAATATTGATAAGGATTTACCTTGGACACTTGCTAGTCTTGACCCATTGCCTTTGTTTAAAACAAAAATCGCAATCGCAAATTCTTGTGTATGGCTGAACATGGAAACAAGTGCTTGCATTTTACCCTACACCATTAATTGAGGCAAGCAAGTGGCCGATGAATGAATATTAGGAAAGCATTCATCTACACCTAGAAGAGAAGCTTGCATACCAGAGCTTCCAATGTGTGATATTCACGGCCACTGTCTATGGCTTTTGTGAGGTGACAAGGCACACACTCTCACACATCATTTAAAGGCAAGGTTCACCCTGACATTAAGTTGGTTTTAATAAAAGCAGAACAATGACAGAAACATATTAATGAAAGTTTGGCGAAAATCCACCAAGGAATAAGCGTTGGAGTTATGAAGTTTCAAAGTTTTAAAATTGTGACGTCACATGCGAGCAGCTGCCCATATGTCATGTGATATAAATTCTATAAAAGTGCCGTTTTCTCAGAAATTTGAAAATGATTTTACCTGTGCATTCAATATATTATCAGAAACATTATTTCATACATGCAACTATGAAAAAACCGCATTCAATTATCATGAACTATTAAAAAAAATGAAATTTATGGAATTTATATCACATGACATTATGGACAGCTGCTCGCATGTGACGTCACAATTTTAAAACTTTGAAACTTCATAACTCTGTTATTCCTTGGTGGATTTTCGCCAAACTTTCATTAATATGTTTCTCTCATTGTTCTGCTTTCATTAAAACCAACTTGATTTCAGGATGAACCTTGCCTTTAATTTCTGTACAGTTTTAATTTTGTACAGGCGGTTGGGAATTGAGTACAATCTGAACATTCATTAATTTTATGTTTTATAATTTATAAATCTTTATACATCTGATTTATGATATTCCTCTAGCTCTCAAACCACTTCCAACAACTGTTCACTGTTCAGCTATAACCCATATTTAATTTCACTATTTTCTGAGCCTAGTTTATGAATTCTGAATTTGATAACTTTTATTCTAAACACGTGGTTTGGAACGTGACGATACTTTCGGTCGCCACTGTATGTGAACGTTACATACATTACAATGCCAAGACAATCGATCGTTTTAAAGTAGAAATACACAATTTTGCTTGAAAATTACCTGCTGCAAGAAATGTCAGTTTTCGACAGAAATTGGTACGTGGTCTATTTGAGATGCTCACCCTCTTATCAAAAATTACAGCTACGGGACCTGTCTGTTTCGTCCATTCCATACTTATGGCGAAGAAACAAAGACAAATGTCCCTTCTTTAGAATCAAATGCACGGCACGGCACGGCACGTCAGTGTAATAGTCATGTATACATGTACTAGGTTTCACACGCGTAAATAAGTGAAACGTCCAGAAATGTGCATTCGACCCAACCCAAAGAATAAGAAATGTTAATTTGAATGGACGGCCGCCAAGAAGGGATGGATTTGATTAAGTATTAAATGATATTTTCTGATAGGGGTTGAGTGGATCTTCATTGCTGTTACAATGAAAGAAATTAATGGATTTGTTAGAAACTATATAACGTGCTCATGAATACGACTTTGAAATTCAAGTACACAGGCGCAAATTGCCGTGAAAATGCTAGGAATTTATTTACGGGGTATTCTCTTGAGAAAACGCTGGTCAACAGTACATTTCCTGAAGATCGTCATTTCAGGAAAAATTGTTCAATGATAGAATGTTGGTTCCAATCATCTCTAATTAATCTCTGATTTTTAACGAATTTTCAAAGTTGATGCTTTTAACATCATTCCCTATGGAGCTTTAATTAGCTGTGTGAAACCACTAGAGTACTTTCTGCGAATACGTCAAAACGAGCACACGTCACTGTGGAATTGTATATTTCACAAAGGGTTATTGACACTTTGATTTAATCGTTTTGGAAAAGAATTCACAGTTAATTAATGAAGGAAAGGTTTGCAGAGAGAATTAAGATGCAGAATAAATTTACTGTTCATCTCTGTGTTATCAAATCAAATTAATGATAAATAAGATCAAATGCTTGATCTGTTATTTTTTTAATGACTCAGAAAAAGATTGACCCAACGGGATTCGAACCCGAAACCTACTGATATCCGGTCAGCGGCACAACCACCAGGCCATGCTGGATAACGGCAATGCCACGGTTCACTTGGTTGCAAATACCCGAGAATCACCCCTTGCGTCTGAGCTCATTAATAGTAATAAGTCCCCAGTATAGGAACGAATTTCAATTAATGAAGGAAAGGTTTGCAGAGAGAATTAAGATGCAGAATAAATTTGCTGTTCATCTCTGTGTTATCAAATCAAATTAATGATAAATAAGATCAAATGCTTGATCTGTTATTTTTTTAATGACTCAGAAAAAGATTGACCCAACGGGATTCGAACCCGAAACCTACTGATAGCTGATCAGCGGCACAACCACCAGGCCATGCTGGATAACGGCAATGCCACGGTTCACTTGGTTACAAATACCCGAGAATCACCCCTTGCGTCTGAGCTCATTAATAGTAATAAGTCCCCAGTATAGGAACGAATTTCAATTAATGAAGGAAAGGTTTGCAGAGAGAATTAAGATGCAGAATAAATTTGCTGTTCATCTCTGTGTTATCAAATCAAATTAATGATAAATAAGATCAAATGCTTGATCTGTTACTTTTTTAATGACTCAGAAAAAGATTGACCCAACGGGATTCGAACCGGGATAACACAGAGATGAACAGCAAATTTATTCTGCAATTCACAGTTAGTTTTTATATTGTCTATACCCAACACGTAGCTACAGAGGTTGAGCAAAGCAAAAAACGCATCTTCCCTGCTGCTTCCGAAGAAGGAGAAAAAAAATCCATCTAACCTTTGTCACTGCAGGCCTACGGATGAAATGATCTCCGACATATCGATATTAATAAAACGTGGTTTTCTAGAGTAAAGCGATAAGATTCAACATACCTTGAGAAGAAGAGCTTATTATTTTGGTGTCTGGTGAATTACAGGATTCCTCTGTGGCGTTACGTCCCTTCCTGGATTGTAACACGGATTCATATGACAACGTCAAGGATACAACTTCCTAATGCATGTCAATATCTTGACGTCTTCTACGTAGAGGTCAGTGATACCATGGACCCATGGTGATACAAACACGGAATAGCGCACGGAGTGTGCATCGTACGTTCTGCGTAACCCAGGTCGGAGCCATTGGGAAAGGGGGGGGGGGGCAGGGGAGCGGTCGCTCCCTATAGTTTTCAAAGTAATGGATATTACGAGTATTTAGTGTTTTTCGAATATTTCGCACCCCTAAAATTTTCACTGAACGACCATTTGTCTGATGGGGAGGTGGGGGGGGGGGGGGTGGCAGGGGAGCTGCCGCTCCCTATTGTTTCCAAAGTAATGAACTTTACGGAGATTTTAGAGTTTTCCGAAAATTTCGCCGCCTAAAATTTTCACTGACTGAGTGACTTTTCGGCTGCTATTTCGTCGTGAATTTTTTTGGCCGCAAAAATTATCCGCCTATACCCCCTTCTTCCCACTGAGAGACTTTTCGGCTGCTTATTTGGCCGCGAACTTAATTGGCCGTGAAAAAAAAAACTTGGCCGTCAAAATTTCTCGGCCAACACCCTCGCCCCAGCGACTTTTCGGCAGCTTGTTCGCGAAGTTGGCCATGAAAATTTTCCCGCGACGGATTTCGCCCTCCTAAGATTTTACCCTAGTAAACCGACTTACGGATGTGGGAAGGAGGCATTCGTATATTAATATATTCGTGCATTTATATCCAAAATCCCGGCTACGCGTCTGCCCGGTCCCTCTGATATGAAGAAATAATATAAACTTCAACAAAAGATAATTGTTTTGATGTTTGACAAATGACAGGGTTACCATATATGGTGTTGTTCAATATAAAACGACATACGGGAGTATAAGAAGATAACGGGCTTTTGTAAATATATTCGTGACCATAGTGAGGAATAGATCTAATGTATTAACTTCAACATAATGATCATGTTCTCATAAGCATGATTTGTCATGGCAGAAAACAAAAGATTTGACCCCGAAAAAGGTGATGTCCCAGTCTGTGTCATACGACATTTGGAAGAATTTGGATGAGGAATAGGTGTTATACTCTCGTAGTGATGATTGTTTACTTTATGACCCAAACGTATATGCGTTCGGGAAAAGTCAAGTCGTATACATTCGACACCACATTCTAATATATCAGAATATAATTGTTTACTGTCGGGAAATAACAAATAGAACAGTTTGGCATAGGCGTACGCAGGATTTTGCTAAGGGGCGGTGTTTGATAGCGGCAAATCCTTATGGTCTAACAATTTTTTGCCGCGTCTGCCAGCGCGAAAAGTGAAAAAAATTTTCATTCCAAATCCTGAGGTCAAAATTTTTCTCGTCAGCCCGAAAGTTATTTTGTTTTCATTCCAAAGTTCGGAGTGTCAATTTTTTTGCCCGGTCGGCCCAGCGCCGAATAAAGTCGCCCTCAGCTGGGGGGGGGGGGGGGGAGGGGGCGAGGGGGTGGGGGGGATGCGTAACTTGAACAAAAATTTCAAAATTTTTCGCACCCCCTTTTGCTACAAGGGGGGTGTTTAACAACCTAAAACACCCCCTTTGGCCAAAGGGGGGGTGGGGTGTTTAAACACCCAAAACACCCCTGCGTACGCGTATGCGACGTTGCGTATCTCCTTTGATCCCGGATATAAATCTCATTGCACAATAAAAATGTCATAGCTCGATCGTTCCGCCATGCCCAAAACGGGAAGGAGGAGGGGGGGGGGGGGGAGTATAATGACGCGTGGTTTATTTCTCATTATAATAGATCACTGTTGTATTCAGTCTATCACTGTTAAAACTTTTTAAAACACACGTACTATTTGGGCCGGAGGTTAAAATACTGATTTAATAAACTAATAATAATATTCAAACACATAACATTTGAATGATTCCTGTAACACTACTGCGTAGGTAGCGATGCGATTCGAAATATAATGCAAACTTGTTACATTTTTAAATGCAGTTGGTACAGTTTCAGAACTAAAGATTTCAATATTAACCAAAAGCTTCCTACAAACTCATATGTGTCAATAAATGAATACAACAACAAAAAAAAAAACCCGGAAAATTTCCCATAGATTTTCTAGAATAGTTTGTTCATAGTTCACTCCTTTAAACATATTCATTACGAAACCGTCGTGTGCCTGTAGAACGGCCGTTAACTGTATGTCGTGTGCCCATGCAAAGGCCGTTAACTGTATCCATTATGTATGATATTAGCGGCCTTTGCGTAGACACACACATACACTTAACGGCCTTTCTACAGGCACACGAACGTCCTCAAAGTTTTCATCGTCATTAAAGTACCCCCTTAAAAATGTTTGCTTATTACACCACTGCTAGACAGCCACAGTCATTTCAGAAAACCCCAGAATCGTCCATATATTTCATCGCAATGATTACAAAAAATACTTAAATTTAACTATATGGAACCACACAGATCTCCCAATGTCAATATATATATTGCTGTGTGGAATGGGTTGGTGGTAACACTGCAGAATATAGACCAAAGCAATTGTCAGTTTTCGTTTTATATCTTATGAAAGTGTAATAATTATTACCAGATTAATAATTATTACTTATGTATGGAGTAATTTGGAGAACTAAAGTTAATCAAGTCGTGTATCGAATCTGAATTATCATGCCTTTTATACAAATACCTGTATGATAATGCATGCATAAGTTTGTAACACCCTAATCTGCTAATGTTGCTCGTTTTTATTTTCCCCAAATTTAGTCTTACACATGTATATAGACAATTTGTGTGTTGTATGACTACTGGTATGGTTTCAGATGTACTTGCAGTTGACTTGTTCTGAAGTTAATGGAGAGTAGGGTGACAAAAGTAATTCAACGTTCTTTCACACAACATGGCTGAAAACGGGAGGGTGTTAAGTAAATTGAATGATGGTTATTTATTTGATAGAGCCGCGTCTTATTGTTGACTTTTGTTGAGTACCTTTTCACAATGCGTCTGCATATTCAAACGGTCCTTTATACCACCGTCACTGTCTTAACCTAAACATGTTTTGTAAAGTTAGTGCCGTAGCGTTTCGGAATCTTCCTATCTACTGTTGTGTTATGTTCGACTCTATTACATTTTTATTTTATGTCAGTTTATGACGAAACGAAGTTCATTTCTATTCGCACGGTCGTCACCTTCAGCAAATATTTGTCACAAATGAAGCATGGCTCATAAAGTGACAACGATCCGATGGAATCGAATTATGCATGTGCCGTTGTTTATCAAGATCAGACTTTGGAATCAATTTTCCATCTTTTCTCACCTTTATCAGTAACGACAGAGAGTTTTACATACTCTTGAAACAAGCTGGATACAAATGACCAGATGAAAGGTCAGTTGGACACAACAAAGTGTTTTAAGGCAAGGCCGCTATACACCGCACGACGCGACGGTCGGCGACAAGGGAAGATCGTTTTATCTTGCGATGTATAGCGATTCGCGACGCGACAAGATGGTTTTTAGCAAAGACTGAAAATGTTTGGTCTTTCACGACGGACTGTCCGCGACGGGACCGTCTCATCGTGGACCGTCGCGTCTTGCGGTGTATAGTAGCCTTTGATCAAGGCCTCGGGGCTTAATGATATTACCCCAGTCAGCGCGATACCCCACTAGCACCTGGAACGAGACTAACCGCACTAACCCCAGTGACTACACCAGCGAGGGGCGAACAGCCAATCTTTTGGTGCGCCAGGAGTGTAGGCATTATGGTTAGTCTCTTTTTAGGCGCACAGGATACAACTACTGCTCAGAGGCTTAAAGACGTTAGGGACATACCCACACCCACAATGCCTTGTCAAAAGGCTAGGTGTATAGCGGCCTATCGTCACTACGAAATATTTTTTTTTATTAGTTTGAAAGAGTGAACAGTTTGATTTTATTTTTAGCATTTTTCAATGATTCAACAATTCAAAAGCGATAATCATTGTTCACATGTTTAAAAAATGTAATCATATAATTCTGAGAATGTAAGTAACAATATAAAATAAACATTTTAATCTAATAATAAATGCACTTGAGACCTTATACATGTATAGATAAACGTTATTCATTTTACTTGTTTCATTTCCAACAAAATATGACAATTTAAGATGTACTATACAGTGCGCATAAAAAAAGGGACAGTTTTGAAAAGTCTATCAAAATTTTATTTCAAATTATGATGTCTATATTTTGATGTAAATAGATGCTCTGAAGTCTATCTTTCAAATGCCATTAAAAAAATAAGTTTCGTTCATGCTTGAGCGAACAAGGAACGTTTTTGTCGGGGGTTGAAAAAACGGCTTGCGCCAAAATGACAGAAAATGAGAAATATGATCATCAGACTTCTTGCTAATCAGCAGACTTCCTTTTAACCTTTTCATTATCTTTGCCATTATTTTCGAATTATGTTTTCAAAATTCATTTACAAAGCACCGGTGAACTGAGGTTTTGCCATGTTGCTGTCATGTACCTTGTGCCAAGGGGACATTGATTCCTTGAACATGATAATTGTATGCTTGAAAGGACAATATTAATTCTAAATTCATGTCTTTCAAAGGCACCATAACCTTTGGTGCACACAATGAAAGGATTTGAATAAATTACAAGCTCTCCCCATTAATAATGCAGATCCCCTTACTTTGGTTGACAATTTTTTTTTTTTAAAGTATGAAGGAATATTCAATGCTAAAAGATAACATATTAAAATGAAACAAACAAACAAACAAACAAA
>JZLH01S0631199.1:0-13035 GCA_001188425.1 Eucidaris tribuloides | reverse complement strand
TATTAAGGAGATTTTAAACGTGTTTGCCCCTCCCCCATGCCCCCACCCCATCATCCGATCTATCTTCCACCACTTGTGATTATACAACATGTATTGTCCTCTTAATGACAGGAAGAGATTTTAGTCCCAGGTACTTGGTCGTATCCAGTTTGGCAGGAGGTTCCCATACCGATAAATATGCAGTTCTGGATGTGGAATATTACCAATCCCGAAGAGTTTCTTCAAGGAGGGCCTGCGAGACTGGAGCAGAGAGGGCCGTACACCTACAGGTACACTGAAAACGCAGGATGTTAAATTTTACACCAATGGTGATGTCCTATATACCCAGGGGTGTATCCAGAATTTTTTTTCTGGGTGGGTCGTAATCATAATTTCAAGACCTTTTCACAATGAAATAACATCAAGATGCGATCGAAGTGTACCAGTTCAATGCCTTTTCATTTATGTCATTGTGAAAAGGACTTCGAAAAAAAAATTCTTCGGAACAATGTGGACCTTCTGATTTTTTTTTTTTTGGGGGGGGGACCCCCTTTGCATACACCCATGATTCCAGATGAGGAGTGTTGACTTCCAATACCCTGGGTGTTATTCGTACACCGAACTTATTTCTTTTAACACCAGGACTGTTGAAATTCAACACCACATCTGGTATTTAAACACCATCGGTGTTAAACATAACACCGCAGTATTTCCAGTGTATCATGATATCGGAATGATGTAATAGCGATTATAAGTTCATGATAAATCGTCGCAAACAACAAAAATAGATTTTCTATTAAATGCGATTCGATGTTGAACTCCAGCGTTCCAAAATACTAACTGTTAACGTTTCTTGAAACTTTGATAATCTAGGCATTTTACATGTATTTGTAATTGAAATAAGTGTTTAGATAAACAAAATAAATCTCCTTGCTGCTACTATGTTGCTACTCGTACGAGGAAGAGGAGGAAAACAACGGTGCCAGTAATAGTTGTATAATTGTATATATGTAGTAGTAGTAGTAGTAGTAGTAGTAGTAGTAGTAGTAGTAGTAGTAGTAGTAGTAGTAGTAGTAGTAGTCGTAGATGTAACAATTTGGTAGTAAAATTATGGTTGACACAACTACTATTTTTTCTTTGATCAATTGTTCCAATAACTTTTTATCAGAGCAACGAAAACAATTGACATGTCAGTAAAATAATACTGTATCATATTATTATCAGCTGTCCACTTTGTCTCGTCGTAATCAATCATAAATTTCGTTTAATTTTCCTTAAAACTTGATTTCATGATTTAGAGAATATCGGCCAAAAGTGAACATAACTCACTACGACAACGGAACAGTCAGCTACATGAATATGAAGTTGTTCATTTTTGATCGCGAAAATTCTGTCGGACCAGACACGGATACATTCATAACGGTCAACAGCCCGGTTTTTGTAAGTCCTGTTTATCATTAATTTATTTCGTAGAAGGGCCCTAACATAATGTTCCCGGCAGAAGGGCCTTAACAGTAATTTTTTCTTCTAATATTTGAGAAATATTGTCTTATTTGATATTTACACTTAACAGACTGACAGAAGGATTTAATAATATCAAACTAGTACTTTGATTTCAGGTGAAAAGAGCAAGTGGTTTTCATGTTAGAGAGTGTTAAGGCCCTTCTGCCGGGAACATTGTATTTATAGGGCTCTTCTGAGACGGCATGATCTTCTCTTCTTATTTCTCCTCCTCCTCTTTCTCCTCTTCCTCTTCTTCCCTCTTGTCTTCTTTTTCTTCTACCCTTCTTTTTATTTTCTTCCTCCTCCTCCTCTTCCATCTCTTCCTCATCTTCTTCTTCCTCCTCCGCCTCCTCTTCCCTCTCCTCAGTTCTTCTTCCCTCTCTTCCCATTCTTGTTCGACCTCCTCTTTCCTCTCCTGCTGCTCCTTCCCTTCCCTCTCCCCTCCTAATTTTCTCCGCCTTCTCCTCCCCCTATTTTTATTTCTTTTTCCAATTTTCCTTCTCCTCCTGTTTCCAGGACACCTCCTCTCTATCCTCCTCATCTTCCTCTTTCATTTCCTCATCCTGTTCCTGGCATATTGTTCATTTAGTTCATGTTCTTTGTCATGAATTTCGTTCATACGCAGCACCTCTCAGGCCCTCCTCCACCCCACCTCACCCCCACTCAACATGCTCGTTAAGAAAGATGCGGAAAGATGCACAAATTTTTTGAAGTTGACACTCCTTTAAAAGAACTTTAACTCCTGGACACTCTTCGAGTTAAATGATAATCCTTTGGGGTTTGTTATATCGAGATTAAACTGAATAAAATTCCACTTCATCGTTTATGCAAAACGATTGATTTAAAAAAAAGTAAAATATGTCGTGATTCACGTTATAAGTCAAATGCTTATAGTTTATTCATTTCATTTAGCAATTGGCAGGTCAATTCACATCACCCTATCATATTTACCTCCCTCAAATTCAAACAGACGGTTGCGAACTGGCTCCGGAACGCGCCCGATTTGATTCAAAGGGCATGGGAACTCGTCCACGCCCTATCGGGTGCCGAACCTCTTCTTGAGGTATCGATCGGAGGGCTAGTGTGGGGCTACCCGGACAAGTACCTTGAACTAGCCCAGAAGATTTTGGGAGAAAGGTTGGTGCCATTCACAGACTTTGGATTACTTTACGGGGTAAGTTGAAAAAATAATTGGATTCTAATAATGTAAAATATGATAGATGCTAAAGTGCAATGACACGGAGAAGTTGAAAATGCCTCAGAAATCAAATAATTTAAAACATAGACCTGTAGGTTATATACATTGACAAGAGTGTATATCCAAGTTGAAACATAAAGTTCCTTTATTCAGGAATAACAAGCATGCGTATTCCAGCCTAGAATTAATTGTCTCCGATGGAAATTGACCCAAATCAGGCTATACAAGAAGTTTGACTGCCACAGCGGATACTGATGGTATAATTGTTTGAAAATAGAGAACAAAACAAGACAAAAGAAATATTGAACAATATTCCTGATTCTAGAGCAGTTTTATTCCCAAATGGGGATTATTTCTGGTCTCTTTATTTCAATTTAACTTGATTGTGTTCACAACTGGGTGTGTGTGTGGGTGGGGGGGGGATACAGGATTTTCTGGGTGGATAATGTCCATATTCAATTTATCACACTTAATGTTATTCTAAATTGATTATCACGTGCATTTAATGTTTCATTTAGATCACTTTTATATGCGAGATTGTATGTGTCTGTACGTGTTTTTTAATTATAGAACTCATCGCAATTCAGCTGTAAAGGTGCGATAATGTTTTTGAAATAAAATAATATACCATTGAATAAATAAATATTGTGTGCGTGTTTGGAGTTCGTGTGTATGTGTCTTTGTGAAAAAATTTCCATGTTCTTAACCTATTATACATTTTTACCTTGTTTTAATCTAATCAACATTTCGATTTCGTCGTTCATTCTCATTCAAATACAGTTAAACAACTCCGACGACGGTATTTGGTCCGTTCACACCGGTGAAAAAGACATAAATATGCTGAATGAGATGGATTTATGGAACAGAGAAAAGCTGTTACCTTATTGGACGACGGACTGGGCTAATGCGTTAAACGGCACAGGTACGGTCATAGGGGTAACGAAGGGGCGGAGGAGGGGGGGGGGTGGATTCGCCCTTTTTTGCTTGTCGCCATAATTTGCACTATGGAATAGTTTCCCTCCGGACTTGATGAACTTTTTTTGTTTGGAGCATCGATTTGCACCTTTTCTTTGATTGATTGATTGATTGATTCATTCATTGATTCATTCATGCATTCGTTCATTCAATCAATCAATCAAGCAATCAATCAATCAATCAATCAATCAATCAATCAATCAATCAATCAATCAATCAATCGGTCAATCAATCAATCAATCAATCAATCAATCAATCAATCAATCAATCAATCAATCAATCAATCAATCAATCGGTCAATCAATCAATCAATCAATCAATCAATCAATCAATCAATCAATCATTCATTCATTCATTCATTCATTCAATCCGTCAATCATTCATTCATTCATTCATTCATTTATCTATTCATTCATTCATTCATTCATTCATTCATTCATTCATTCATAATGCCTTTATTTCTTCCAAGCAAATTGATGGTAATAACACATTACATTTTATGATATATACATCAACGTCTTCATTCATGAAGCAGTTTCCCTTCGTGCGTGATTACCCTTTTTTTTTGCTTCTCACATTCGTTCATTAATCATTCAATCATTCAATCATTCAATCATTCAATCATTAATTCAATCATTAATTCATTCATCTGTTCGTTCGTTTGGTCGTTCGTTCATCCATCCATTCATTCATTCATCCATTCAAATTGATGACAATAACGAAATATATTTCGCGATTTACATAAACATTTTCATTCATGGAAAATGTTCCCTTCGGACGTGATTACATTTTTTTTGCTTGTCGCATAGATTTCCACCATAGAACACCCCCTCAAAAAAATTAAGGGTACTCCTATGGGTACAGTTCATCATACTTTTAGCCTTTCGCTATCTGCACATTAACAGCTAATGACCATTATCCAAATACGTGTAGTGCTCATTTATCAAATATAATTATGATGTTGATATATATTTGGGCACAGCAGATTTTATCTGCGTGTCTTTATCACAATATTATTTTTGCCAAGACGAAGCCGTTGTACGGTAGGTTTGTTTAACTCTTTACACGCGGTATTCGCGTCCATGCACTCCCTGCAGCGTGCGGGATTCGCATTTCACGTTCAAACGTAGAAACGATTGTATTCACCCGAATTACACTGATTTTCCCGATACTAGCAGTAATCTCTTTGTATTGTTTACATTCCTCAAGTACGGAGGTATTATAGATTCTTAAGGAACCAGAAAAATCGATAAATACAATCAAGGCTTCGTGATACAATAGGACAAAGGATTAGACACAAGTTAACTTTGAAAAGTACTGGAGAGGTCAAGTACAATAAGACGCGCTATTCACTGATAATCCCTTCATGCACTTCTTATTGGTGACTCATCTCTTTCATGAACCTGTAACAGGTCAGGTTTTTATGTATAACTTGTGGTTTACCCCTTGTATATTTGAATGGAGTTGTATATTTTCAAGCAGGAAAATTAGAAGTACATGTATGTTGGTTACAATTAGCCATTACTATACAAAATTCAGATGTATATTTCCAAAACACGTTTATGCATTAAGAAGGTTTGTAAAATGTACTTCAACTTTGCTGTAGGACATTTTTCCTAAAAACGTTGTTGTGCAAAGTTATTGCTAGTTGAAGTCAGTTAGTTATTTCCTTTCCCCATACTGAGCGCTCTTTGAAATAAACTCCGCCACGCACGGGATTCAGGGTCCCGCGCACAAAGAGTTAATAGGTTTAATGATTTTAACAGTCTCGTGCATAGGCGAGATAGTCGTATCGCGCAATAGATACGCGCATTCTTTTCATGCCTTTTTGAAATAAATTCATAATAATGAATAAGTTTTCTCGAATTTACAGTAGAGTGTTGGATAAGATAGAAGATCGAACCAAAGTTTGTATCAAAGAATAGTTGGCAGATAATTTCTCCGTAGCATCTTGCCAAAAGTAAAGAATACACGTGGCTTTACGAAAGAAAATGTCAGCAGTTCATTCAGTTTTATGACTTCATGAATTCAGATTGAAAACAATTTCGTGTTGCCAATTTAGGTATAGTTCTTTAAACAAAATTGTTCTAAAATTGTATTTTTAGAAAACTCTCATCAAATCAGATTCAAACCCAAATAAATTACGCATAATTGCTTTCGCTCTTCAATATGCATATGTGTGTTTGAGTGTCTTTGTGTCTGTGTTTGTGTGTGTATGTATGTGTGTGCGTTTGTATGGTTATACAATCCGAGGACCAACACTTGGAATTTAATCACACAACCGAGGACAAATTCCAATCCGAGGACCTGAAACACACGTCCTCAGATTAATTTACGTTATTTTCAATCTACACTTCTGTTACAACATTCTCATAGGTTTTGGGGGATGTTCACGAATGTAAAGTAAAACACGTTTATGAGTGTTTGCATGTGTTTGGATGGTAGACACACATCCTCTGACTGGAATTTGTCCTCGGTCGTGTGGTCAAATTTCAAGTGCTCGTCCTCGGAATAGTCTCCATACATGGTGTCCTCGGAAGATATTTTCAAGGTCCTCGTACATACGCCCATACAAGTTTTTGTCTATGTGTGTTTGTGTCTGTGTGTATGTGTATGTGTGTGCTTGTGTCTATACCTATGTGTGTTTGTGTCTGTGTCTGTGTGTATGTGTATGTGTGCGTGTGTGTGTGTATGTGTATTTATATGTGGATGTGTGCGTGTTTGTGCTTGCGCGCGCGCGCGTGTGTGTGTGTGTTTGTTTGTGTGTGTGTGTTTGTGTGTGTATGTGTGTATGTTGTGTGTGTGTGTGTGTGTGTGTGTGTGTGTGTGTGTGTGTGTGTGTGTGTGTGTGTGTGTGTGTGTGTGCGTGTTTGTGCGTGCGTGCGCGCGCGTGTGTGTGTGGTGTTCTGGGGCTGTAGAAGAAATCATATGACTTTAATGGCTCTGTTTACGTCAGTGATGTCTACACAGCTGCTCATTCAAGTGGTACTTCATGTGAATGAATTAGATTGATCATTCCAAAGTTAATTATTAAACCAATATTTCCTTATATTACTTAATTTGTATGTGTATTCGTGCAAGATGATGTTATACAGTAATCATCTTTTCGTTACAGACGGCACAATCATGCATCCTTTCGTAAAGAAGGAAGAACAGATTTAACGTGTTCTCCACCTACGTCTGCAGGTAAGTCATGAATGGGGTTGTCTGTCAGCTTAAAATCACATAAAAAATATAAAAACCAAAATTAATCATTAATCCGCATCGAATAAGTATGTATGTTAAGGACACAACACGTGAAGGCTTTGTTTAAAGACATCGATGTCTTTTGGCGCCAAAATATTTAAACGGGAAGATCGAGAAATCAGGTCCACTGGTGTGGCTTCTCCAGCTTCGAGTGCGTCTTATTGTACAAAATTTCAAGACCCCCAAACCCCACAACAACAACAAAACCCCCAAAACAAAACACACAATACGTCAATAAGTCAAAAGCGGTATGTATTTCATTCATTTTAATTACTTCTGAGTCACACTTAAATGAAACAATTTGACAAATAAACTGACTTTCTCTTTGAAAAAAGGAATTGTTGCAAACGGCGATAGTTAATCACCCACCCCACCACCATTGTCGAAAATTTACCTGAAAATGAATAATCTGATAAGTTTTATGCATTTCCTTGTGACAAATGGTTCACGAGATATATTTCATATCCATCGATTAATGATTATTATAGGTAATTTCTTTCTTTATTTTTGTTTATCAATACTGTTGGAAAGGAACAAATTAGATAAAATGACACGATGAAGAGTTACGTTGATGCAATTAAACGTTCCGGTATTCTGTTGACTATTCTATTTTCATATTTTATTCGAGAAACAGTAACCTTTGACGAGAAAGAATGAACAAAATGCCCTAAGAAATTATTTACACTCAGCTGACTTATAACCTTATTTTAAATAGTGTTTATTTTCATTTTCGTTTCATTTTTACATTAATATTTGTATTGTGTTTTATCCCTTTCGTATAGATCGGGTTTCATTGTCTTTGATGGTTTCCGGGAGCATGTCGGGGCGTTGGTCTATCACTTCACCGCGCCTGCATATCTCTACGCCCATCCCGACATCTACCCTCCGAATATCGACTTCTGCACGCCGGACCAGTCCTCCTGTCCACCCACGGGGCTACTGAACGTCAGCGAATGTTATTATAGTATGTCGTAAATGATGATGATGATGATGATGATGATGATGATGATGATGATGGTGATGATGATGATGATGATGATGATGATGATGATGATGATGGTGATGATGATGATGATGATGATGATGATGATGATGAGGAGGAGGAGGAGGATGAGAATGATGATGGTGACGATTATGATAATGATGACGATGACGATGATGATGATAATGATTATGATGAGGATGATGAGAATGATGATGAGGATGATGATGAAGAGGATGATGATAATGACGATGAAGATGACGATGAAAAATGGCGATAATGATGATGATGGATAGTAGTAGATATAGTAGTAGTAGTAGTAGTAGTAGTAGTAGTAGTAGTAGTAGTAGTAAAAGTAGTAATAGTAGTAGTAGTAGTAGTAGTAGTAGTAGTAGTAGTAGTAGTAGTAGTAGTAGTAATAGTAGTAGTAATAGAAGTAGTAGTAGTAGTAGTAGTAGTAGTAGTAGTAGTAGTAGTAGTAGTAGTAGTAGTAGTGGTAGTAGTAGTATCATCATCACCATCATTATCATAATCATAAATGAGGTCGTATTACAAAATAATATGTATTTAGATTATGTATACCGTATAACTAATGTTAATGGTCCTTACAGAGCGTATAACGAGAATATCTAAAGAGAGCATTATACGATGAAAACATTTGTTATGAAATTATACCGGTAGTTCTTGAGTTTGGGTTTGAGTTTATTTTCTTCTGCATAGCAAAAAACAAATGAACAAAGATCATGCAATATTGACAGTTTTACATTACATAACAAAACATTACTTTATGATAATGCTGTATATAATAGTATGAAAGCTGCTTTGACATGATCATAAAATGAGAATATAGTTTAAACAACATATTTTTATGTAAATTGGTGCTAACATAATATATTAGGTTGGTCAATTATACAGAAGATGGACAGCATACTTAAGTGAATGAGAGCCAAAATTCATATACGTAGATTATAAATGTGCGGAATGGCGTGTGTGAATCAAGCAGTGGTAACTGAAAGTGCCACCCCTCCCTCCCCCAAAAGAAAGTGAGGTTAAAGGAGGAAACATAAAAAGAAAACAAAAATAAACTGAAAGGTGAAATGAAAACAGAAACATTAGGCGACATTTAAAAAGTCTAGTACAAAATCACAAGAGTAAAGAAAAATAGAAGATATGTTGAATATATGGTATATTCTAATTGACGCTTATTGTGGCTTTAAATGAATACAAAGTTTTACATCGTTTTGTAGCGGCAGATAAAGATTGGTAAAGATTCTTAGATGGTGTTGGAATTTATATGAGAGTTTTATAATTTGCTAGTTATACATTTTTTTTCAAACTTAAAAGCGACAATTATTACTTTTTTTCCACAGCAGTCTACTGGTGACTCAAGCAGTCTAAATGCACGTATTTAACAAATGAATACCTCTCCATTATTCATAGTTCTATATCAAAGATTAAATATGCAAAACAAATATATTGGGGAATATTTTACTTTTGTTCACTTCATTACAGAAGCACCTGTCTATTTGTCGTCACCCCATTTCCTGTACGGAGATCCAATTTTGTTCGAAAACGCCATCGGTATGAATCCCAACAAAGATGAACACGAACTAGCCGCCGACATCGATCCGGTAGGAATCAATTCCCATTTTTATTTGTAGGTTTCTGATATTTTTTCCTTAGCTTTAGAAAATGCAGAATTTCCTATTTTTTTTTAAATCAAATTAAAATTTCAAAATTATTTTCGGCACTCTAAATTATAGGGATTTAAAGTAAATCCTGAACGACTGTAGTTAGGGACCAATGAATTTGTAGACTTAGATTTAAATCTTAAAAATATAGATTTTAAGCATATGTGATTTAAATATAAATCAATAAGATTTACATCTAAATCCAAAAATCGACTGGTCCCTAACAACAGTGAATCAGGATTTATTTAAAATCCTTTAAAGTTATACATTGGTGATTTGAAATTATTATAATCGTTCATTGTTTTGAATTGCATAATTTTCATTCTTAATTAAAATTGAAATAATTCATATAATTTCATTTCCATCCATCAAGATCCTGTGAATACGCCATCAACTTTCATAATCATCCATTTGTATCCAGCCTGACAAGCAGTCACCACAGTTGTAACATTATTAATGTGACAATTAAACAATTATTGCAAATATTTCGAGCAATTGCCACTCTTCATAAACTAAGTCAAAACGACTAGGTAGACAAAAGGTCAGTTTGGTGCAACTAAGCGTTTTAGTCATTTTTGGACTAAAGTTCTATTCAATTTTTTCAACTACTTTCGACAAAAAAAGAGTGAATAAAATGACTAGATGAATTATTGGCAGCAAACAGGCTGACCCTTCATCTACTTATTTTAAATCGTTTGTAAAGTTTGTAAAGACAAAACACTCATATAATAAGAGTTTGTTTTTTTTAATTTGTATGTGGGTTTGTTTGCGTGAATGTATTACTGTGTTTGTTTATGTCTTTCGTATGTGTGTTTTAACAATATGTTGTGATAGCAAACATACCAGAGACTAAGTAATTTGCCATTTTCAATTTTCAGCTTACAGGTGTGACATTTCGAGGAGATATTCGGGCTCAAATCAACCTAAAGATTGGTCCGTACGATTTTATAAAGTAAGTCACATTATGAGATATAAGTTATTTAAAATGAACAAAATTGCACCTATGTATATATGAGCTGCACAGATAAAGCATAAGAATAATGTATATAATATGATCAACAAAGCAAACATAAAATAGCAATTTATGTAATTCACGTTATGATATTGCGGAGTATGTATATTTGCAGACTGTTTAATTAGAGAAACACTCCGAAATTCAAGCCTTCTTTCCTGAAAGTATATCAAGTAATCTGATAAAATTTTGGGAGCTAGGGTTAGGGTTATTGTTAGGGTTTGAGCATAAATTTTATTATATCTTCTTGTTTGAATAAATGTTGATTCAATGAGAAAGATATATATATATTTCATATCACATAAAATTCAATAAATGAATAACACTGGTGAATATCTATCTTGATTTGTAAACACTTCGTACATATTATCATTACTTCTTGTTATAAATTTGGATTAAAAATAATAACATAAACTCGAATACTCTGTTTTTTCGTCCGTCCGTTTTTTTCAATGGTAAATAATTAATAACATAAGTAAATCGATTAATAAATCATTTTTTTTTTCATTTTCGTGGCATTGTTTTAAAATAGTTTACAAAAATATATTTGATTACTTTGTTTGAACTCTCTATTCCATGCTATTTTTAATCTAAACCCTTCGCAGAGGTGCCGAACAGATTCGAGAAATGTATTTGCCGTTGGTCTGGTTAAACGAGGTTAGTATAAATCTGGTTTTGTGTGAATATTTTTTTTGTTTAAAAATGTTTCATTTCATGACATAATTATATTTATAGTTCAGCATTGTAAGAAGTCATTGTGTTTATACCTTTTGAAATTACTATTAGAGTGCCATTTTTACCGTAAAATATTACCGCCGTTACGCGTACAAAGTCAAATTAAGTGATTTGTCAAGGTTTGAAACAATGTATTGAAATTAATGTGCTTGATTGAACAGGTAGGTTTTGAGAGATGATTTAAAAATATTGACAGATGTAGAATCACGTACTTGGGTTCGTGTAGAAAGTTCCATGTTTTGGTGCGATTATTTTGCGGCCCGATCACCATAACGGTTCTTGTTGCGGGGAGCAGGTGGTGCATTTGCTAAAGATCGTAGGGTTCGGACGTTATTTTTGTTGTTGTTGTTGTTGTTATTATTATTATTATTATTATTATTATTATTATTATTATTATTATTATTATTATTATTATTATTATTATTATTATTATTATTATTATTATTATTATTATTGTTATTATTATTATTATTACTACTACTACTACTACTCCTACTACTACAGAGTGCACAGATGACGGAAGAATACGGTAGAATGTACAGGAACTTTGTCCAGATACCCCAATACGTCATACTCGCCATCATTGTACTGCTCATATCGATTGGGGGCGGGATTCTTCTGGGGCTAGCTATATTTCTTTTGTGGCGGCATTGCAGAACACGGACAGCAACCGTGGATCTAGCCGAGGTGAGAATTTTCTTTTCCTTTCCTTTTCTTTTTTTTTATGCGGAAACCGTGGTGACTCGACACATGCTTCGTTGACAAATGAGGAGTTTTAAAGCCAAAAATTAGACTTATCCAATTTGTATTTTCATTTGCATAGAAGAGATATTATTTACAATTTCTCTGATAATGACAACTCCGAAGAAAAAGTGTTGAAAAATGTCTGTGCCAAGATTGCTCTTTTAGTATTAATTGGACATGAGTGTATGTTTCCCAGTTAATTATGAATAATGTTGATAATTCTGATATTTGTGGTATACACCTTTAAGAATAAAATCTGATAATGATAATGTAAATAACCAAGCCATGTATATCTTGAATATAAAACATACGATTTTATGTTGACCCATCTTCATTTCTTGAACCCTCGTATCGGTACTTTCAGTCGGTGATATACAATCTTAAAATGGGCATAGGTATTTTCTTACATGATCTCGTTCTCAATGTGTCCCTGTGTAATTTAATTCTATGATAAGAAATTCTTTATTCGGTTATCCCTTTACACAAACCGTTATAAGCTTGGTGAAGAGAAATCCCATTCAAACTATTTTAAGAATTAAGTATTTTTATTGCCACAAAAGTGATAAAACACAATACGATTATTTCGCATTTTCACGATTCTATTCATTTATCTGTTTACTTATTTATCATCAATTTTCGGGAGTTGGGTTTTGGGGACACTTATCCTATAAATGTCTAAATATTTATTCATTATTATTATTAGTCTTTTCTAAAATCATCCAGATAAGGATTAAAGCCTAACTATAGTTTTGAACGATCAGGCAACTTTTTCGTCAATCGTTCCCAAAGTATTCTATTGTCACCCCAGACATCAAAAAATTTCTTCAAACCCACTGAAAATTTTTTAAGTGACAAATTGTGATGTTTAAATTATAGGAGAACATCTAGCGGTATGTATATTTGTTTGAATAAGATTTATTTTCTGCATTTCGTTTTTTCTTTCATAACAAGAACAAATATAACATAAGCG
>JZLH01S0631194.1:12295-39464 GCA_001188425.1 Eucidaris tribuloides | reverse complement strand
AGTAGAAGGACGTTATACAGTGCCCGTCCAGAAAAGCGGAAACCGGCATTTCAGTGGCCAAAAAACAATCTTCATAATGAATGATTTCTTCAATGAATTAGTATGACATCTGTATTCCTCTTCTTTCATTTGATACATGAACTTGTATTAATCGCTTCATTTGCACTGCGCATATTCCATCTTTGAGTCCCAGTTTCATGGTACGTAAATGACATATTATTCAGAACAAAAACATCACATAAAACAATGCATAATTTTCCTCTCTTTATCTGACACCTCATGCGTTAAAAAAATGAATAATGTATGGCGCGTGATGAAAAAGTAAAATTATTAAAACATGACTGTTTTAGCTGTGATTTTCAAATTGGATACATTTTGAGCAATTTGAAGCCGAACTGAACAAAAAAGTTCACGCAGGCTGACTTCACACTATATAACATGTTATCTTGCTTGCCGGCCACAAACAATAGGCTCCAAATCACGTTCGCAATGTAATTTCGTCGGTTGCTGGCTCCAAATCAGAAAACAGCGGTAAATGAATGATTTGAACATTTCTGAAAAACGAAGATCATTTCAAATTGTCTTTTCTCACTCATGCAAACGCTGTTTTTCACAAAGTGGTATCATCATGATGAAGAAGATGAAATCGGCTTTTCAATGATGTCCTTCAATGGTCGAAGATATTCTGAATACATTCAGGCATGACAGTTGTTTTTCAAATTTGCTCGTGCAAATGATTTTATGACTTTGTCCCTTCTTATGTCTTTGCCTCAGCCATGCGTTGAATGGCGAATCTCTAGTTGACCAGTATACAAGATATAAAGAAGAGAAAATATATGCTTTTCCAACCATGTGCGATTTTCTTTCATATTGTTATTAAGATATAAATATTCGTATCAATCTTATTCCTTTTTTCTGGACGCACTGTATAATAGAAGGCCTAGAGTAGTTGATGGTGCTTGTATGCCAACTACCGTGCTAGCGCTCTGAACATTTGCCTATAAGCGACCACATTCCTGACACAGCTAGTGTTTAACAAGTTAACATTCATTATCTTTTTTCAAAAAGCAAAGACATCATAACCACTGTCCCCCCCCCCCCCCCCATGGACAAAAGGCCATACTTACATTTTGGGGTTTTGGAGATATTGAAGCAAAAATGTATTTATTTTCAACACGTAAAGCCCTATTCAGTGTCCTTTCTAACAAGCAGATTATTGAAACAAAGGGGACACTTTTTGAAAAAAAATGTCAGTTATGCCCCTTTTGTCGTAGGGGGGGAGGCAGTACAATTTGCAGGTCATGCATGGCTCTCACTTGATCAACCAATTTGAAGTTGATATTTTGCACACCTAAGGAAAGTGCATGTTTTGTTGCCATTTTTCGCTTTGCTTGCAATGCTAGGTTTAGTATTGCGATTCTTATGGTATATACAGACCTTAACGCCTGCCTCAGGATTTACTTTTTTCATGTTTATCACTGCACAAATTTATGTATTGCATTCATTTTTGAATGTTATTGGGTGCTTTGTCTTCATAAAGAGACTTTTATCAAACTTTCAATGAAATGACCAGAGTTCTCACTTATTTAATGTTATTATGTTTGAGAGAATAGACATTAATGCTAAATTCTCAGAACACTCACAACATAATGGGCACTGGCTCAGAAATTTGAACCAAAAGCTACTTTCTTAGAACCAAATTTACACGACGTTATGGATTTTAACCCTATATTAACTGGGGGGGGGTCAATTTGACCCCCCTCGACGAATTTTCCGCGACCATGCCGTTGCGCAAAAATTTTTTGATCGCTCGTTTGCTCGCGACTTTTTACATTTCATGTCTTGCGCATCTTTTGAGACCGCTTTTGCGAAATATCGGGACGTACCGTTACGACGCCTGCCGCGACTTTTTATACATCATGTCAACCCAAAAACGCTCTCAAAAAGAGTGATTTCGTGTACAAAATCAATGGAAATTTGTCTTTGATCAGCCAAAAATCATAAATGTATGGATTATTTTTACTTTTACTGGTTGAAATGAAATTAAATTTTATGCTGTTATGATTTGCCAAAAGTGTCCCCAAACAAATTTCATCGAAAAAAACAATAGAAAACAAAAGGTCAAAAAACAAAGCAAATACATAAGAAATTCACAAAACAATAAAAATACATAAAAAATTAATTCCAATTCAGGCAAATTTTTTGTAGATTAATTGTGAGAAAATGTCCAGAATGAATATTTTCCCAAAAATTATATTTACTAGCTATTGTAAGTTGAAAAACATAATTTCAGCACTTATTTGCATAATTAATTAACTCTAAAAATACAGAAAAAATGAATTTTTAGAAAATTTTACTATCATGTCTCGCAGTTTACATCCGGCTCTGATGGCCGCATGCAATTTTCGCCGGCGATGGCGCGGATCGGCGGGCGAGAATCTGAAGGGGGTCAAATTGACACCCCCCCCCAGTAAAAACCTCGTCTGAAATAGCGCCAGTTAAATAGGCAGTTAAAATCCCCACCCCTCCCCCTCCCAAATAATCACATAAAGTTGATTATTGCTAAAAAACAGAAACATATAAACACAAAAATATACATTTTTGGGCTTGAAAACTTCATGGTAATCTTGTAGAAAAAATGCTTGGATATTGCAAAAGCTACTTTTGTGGTTCACTTATCAAAGTGCGCACCCCCTCATCAGATACCTGGCTATGGGCCTGAATGCAAAATTCAAATTGTTGCTTATACGACGAGCGTCAAATCAGAAGACTGCAAAATGTATCAACAGACCCAGAACTGAGGATGTTTTGTATTTGTCTAATTTACATATTCAAAGGAAAACAGCGTAGAATACCTATATAATTCTGAACATACTAGCTTAAAATTTGCATATTTTCTGTAATTATGATATTGTCCTGATGAATACCTTTGTTGTGACATCTCGGTAGTAAAAGAGAAATAGAACGAGCTTGTGATGGAAGGCCAATGTTCTGAAAAGAGACAAACATTATGAAAATCTTGCAGGTGGCAATTAAAATTATAGTGTGGAGAACACATACTGTACAAGGTAGAAGATTAATACTAAAAATGGAGGTAAAAAACACATAATTTACGAAATAAGTGGTTCAAATAGGGGTCAGGGACACACTCTGTGGAAACTCTCCTCAGACTGAAATGATCATAATTCACTCAATTTGCAAGATGGATCAAAAAAGCATGAAGTCTTTTTCAAACTTACCCTGGATGTTTAGATATAGTTACGAGTCAACATGTGTTAGAAAGATCATACCAATCAGCCACTTGATTTAAAAACAATCATAAAAATGCCATACTCCATTACCTCTCGACGAAGAAATGCGTTTGAATTTTGTCGAGCATGTATGTTAAATCAGTTTTGAAAACTTCACCCATTGATCGAAGTAATGAAAACTGCCTCATAAAACTTTGAATCTCACTCTTTTTTTACATTTCTTTAAGGCTGCCTAATTCTATACTGTTGCGATGAGCCCTATTTAAGTGGATTTTGCCATACTAAATATGTTACTATTTCTTTTTTATTAGTGTTATTATAATACTTCACCGTAACGTCAGATATTTCAGCCTTTGCAGCCTGATATATCTAAAAACTTTAAGCTGCTACTTGCAAACATGTCACTTACTTGTAGAAAAAGTACTGTACGGAGTGCGATGCGGTTGTAATACCACTGGCCATGAACAACGGAGTATCCTCAGCAAAACTGTTGAAACGAGAGGAAGGCGTAGTCGTAATCGGACACTGCCTGACGACCCTCCTTACCATAATTCCTGTGAAAGACGCAAATTCGCAGAATAAAGATTCAGGTATCACAGAAATAATCCAAAGGTCTTTGTTAACAACAGTCTCGAAAAATCATTCATTGAAAAATATTGGCCAGGATTAGCTTTTCTTTATCCCTATTTTTGCAACAAATTTGAGATAATGCAAATGTATTAGTTTACCTGTAAGTGCTACTATTCATGATTGTTAAATTTTTTCTAGAATTCGAGAGCTGTGTTTTCAATAATGTAGGTCCGGAAATTAGAATGTACATGTGCATTTTTTGTGTTTTACTTCCTTGTTGTGTTTGTTGTTGTGTGTTGCAGCAACTGTTTAATGTCACATTACATAATTTATTCTATATGCTTAAGAAAATATCTTGTGTATATTGCGATTTGTAACTAATGCTATACATAATTAATGATACTCACTTTTGTGTTCAGTCAATGGATGACAAATATATTACTGACTATGTTCTAAGACAATTACTCTTTCTCATCTTATCTTATCTCATTGGGTTATCTTATCAATATTTTATACTTACTTGTGTGACACCAACTCCTAAATGGCTTTTCAAGTGAACAAAAATGGTTGATAAACTATTGAAGCATCTATAAGAATGAACACAGAATTTTAAATACTATAGCAACAATAACACCACAATACAGAGCATACATACAATTCAACAAAACAGACAGACAGAAATACAGACAAATCTTTACCAAAGACCGAGATGAGGCCTCTTTGCAATCATACTGACATCATTGGCTCCATTCTCCTAATGCCAATGGTGGACGGATGGTTGGGTGATTACTTAGCAAGCTTTACAACCTGATCGAGCAGGAAAAAAAAAACAACAATTGTGTATAAAAAAGGAAATTTAATTCTCATTCTTCGCGATTAATAATAAATTTCCTGAAAGTTGGATCTTTGAATATATCTTATTATGTTTCCTATACAATATACACGAGATAATTTGCCACAGTTTTTTTCTTGGTTATGTTTGTTTGTTTTACTTTGATTTTTTTTGGTTGTTTTCTTAATTTCCACTTCTGCTCATATTTACTACACTATAATTATGACAATCACACAGATGATTTTACTATGAGCTCCAACTGTTCTGTGACCCTCTGTATAGAAAGACCACCTTCTATAGGGCCACAATTTTGTTCCCTTGGATAGTGATCTCATTGGCAATGTTATCTATAAACCGTACTTAAAGACCACTTTTTCTTGTCCCTTTTGCACAGTCTTATATTCAGGTTCACTGTATCATATATATATATATAATAGGGAAAAACAGGAAAGTAGGAAACATGAAAACCAGGAGTAACTTTAAGTTTAGACATTAAAGACTGGAGAAAAAATCCACAATGCTCTCATTAATTCATACATACATACAAACATTAATTTACCTGTGCTTTCTGTAAATGGTGACCATTCGTCAGCACAGACAGCCCCCACATTTGAGACATGAGGTCTCGGAAGTAGGATCTGTGGTGTTCCAGGCCAGGGCCAGACTGGGGACCGTCCAATAACCAGGGCTATTTCTTGTGCGGGCCTCAACCTGCATCTGGTGGAAGGGTAACAACACATGTTCACAAAAGTTAGAAAATTTAGACATAGATCTCGTGAGTTTAAGTAAGGATAAATCTTCGTGGTTTGTCCAAGGCCATGGCGCCAGACTAGGGACCGATCAATATCAGGGCGTATTTACTTGTGAGGCTCAGGCCTGCCATATCTGGTGGAAAGGGTAACAACAACATGTCACAGAGTTTAAGAAACATTTGAGACGTAGGTCTCGAGAGTAGGACCTTGTGGTGTTCCAAGGGCAGGGCCTAACTGGGACCATGCAATAACTCAGGGCGTATTTCTTGTGAGGGCTCAACCTCATGTCTGGTGGAAGTGGTAACAAACAACATGGTCACCAGAGTTAGAATACATTGAGGACATAGGGTTCGGAGTAGCATCTTGTGTGTGTTCACATAGGCCAGGGCCAGACTGGGACCCATCAATAATCAAGGGCGTATTTCTCTGTGTGGCTCAAGCCTGTCATTCTGGTGGAAGAGCTAACAACAACATGTCACAGAGTAGAAACTTTGAGGAATAGGTCTCGAGTAGGACCTTGTGGTGTCTCAAGGCCAGGGCTAGACTGGGACCATCAATAAACCCAGGCGTAATTTCTTGTGGGCTCGACCTGCATTCTGGTGGAAGGTAACACACAGACATGTCCACATGAGTAGAAACATTTGAGCATAGCGTCTCGAGTAGATCTTGTGGTGTTTCCTAAGCCAGGGTAGACTGGGACCATCAATAACCAGGGCGTATTTCTTGTGGGGCTCAACCTGCATTCTGGTGGAAGGGTAACAACAACATGTCACAGAGTTAGAAACATTTGAGACATAGGTCTCGGAGTAGGATCTTGTGGTGTTCCAGGGCCAGGGCCAGACTAGGACCATCAACAACCAGGGCATACTTCTTGTGAGGATCAAGCTCCATTCTGGTTGAAGGGTAATAACACCATGTCACAGAGTTTATAACAAGAGTCAAATAGATGACATAGCTCCAAACAAACAGGATATACAGTGTGTATCAAAAAAAGGAGACACTTAGATGATTTTGAGATTATTTCTTTATATTATGAATATTTTATCTGGGACATAAGCTATCTGATGACTCTGTTGGTATTGAAGAAAATTGAAGAAAATGTCATTTTTGGGGGTCAATTCACAGTTCATCTTGCAATCATGACATTTTCTTCTTTTTTAGTGGGGTGTATCTGAATCATTGCTTTATTTTTGTCTTTCCTGTCACAGAATTGATATTAGCTCTTCTCTAAGCATGCTGAGGATTCAATACTTGTGCACATCAGTTGAAATCTTCTGCAGCATCGGTTTGCAAGGCATTAAACATTGACTATTAGAACACAATTCTGTGCGCAAATGCATTTTCAGCCGATTGAACAAAAGTGGGTTGCACTCACTCATGTGTGAAATACTTTCAATACCAACAGTGTCATCAGACAGCTTACATCCAAGGTAAAATATTCATATAAAAAATAATATCAAGATTATGAAATTTTTGTGTAATAAATTTTTTCTGAATGTCTACTTTTTTTTTATACACACTGTATATTTCTGATAATAGTAATACATGTAGTTTATTTTGTTCCTAATAAAATAATACATCATCTTTAAGTACTTCACACTATCATTCACCATCAGATGCTGGTAAGTCTATCAGACACCGTATATCTATCATTTATTTTTCAAAATTGAACGCATGTCAGAGCATGTGAGTTTTAAGGGCATTAACCTACTGAACATGATAAGATTTTGCTTTAACATATTGCATATCTCCCAAGATCTTGCAAACAATTTTTCAACAAGTCAACAGATGATAGGGGTCTATCTAACAACATAAGAAGCAACAATTTCATTTCGCACCATTTACCAAAACTGTACACTGAGTTAACAGGGAATGAAATCCACACATCCATCTGAATTCAGAGAATACAAAACAACACCAAGAGAAAGAAAAAAGTGAAAGTTGAGCACATTTGGCTAAACTGTTCAGAAGTTAGGAATGTTTGAAGTTTATTCAATCCTTATTATGGAGGATTCTGAAATTGGCAATACAGTGGTCTCCACTTAACTCTTTGCCCCGTGCATTAAGGCTGCTGGAGTATTTTCAGATCCCCCAATAAACAATGCATTGTGTGGGTGCACTCAAAGTGACCCTGTAATTGGCCAAAAAATTGTGTATTGTTAGTACTGGGGAAAAGGTATGAATAGATGAAAGAACAGGAAATACATTGTTCTCATACAATGGAATAGGTACTAATTCCTTATCCATGCTGACCGTCGACTCTCGTCGGCACTGGCATGTTAGCGGTGGGGACAGTGGTCGACCGTAACGAGTAAAGGGTTAATGGGGTAGGCATTTGCAAGCCGTTTTTTACCCATTTAACAGGAGTACCTATTATATGGAGAAAATTTCAATGAGAAACATAAGAAATGTTTTGCTTAATTTTACCTATTTCACAGGAGTACCCCTTTAAATGTTACCCCATTATCCGGAGACCACTGTACTGCAACTTTTTGTGATAAGAGTGTGGAGAACTCCCCATTGGTTAAGTATACATGTTTTCACAAATTTTGAATGGGAAGGTGCTCCAATTCTTTCAGAAAAACATGCAGATTCATTTTTGCTGTAGCATACTGAAACAACAAGCAACAGAAAATTAGATTTTGATGAAAAATTACAAAAAGTTAAAATTTGTGTACTAAATCAGTGGGGAGTTATGCACACACTTATCTTAAAAAGAGTTGCCAATTTATGACTCCTTCATTAAAAGGATTGAAATAACTTTGAACGTTCATAAGTCTTGAACGGTTCAGTCAAATTTGCTCAAACTTTCATTCATTTCCTTCTGCTCTTGCCTTGTGCTTTGCGACTTCTCCTATTTCCAATATTATTATTGTATTGTGATATTGATATGTACATATTTGTAATTGTTTGTTTGTATTATACTGGTTTTTATGATTATTTGGAAATAACTGAGATACAATTCAATTCAATTCAGTTATTCTTTATTCTCAGAATGCATGTAGATGTCTGGTTTTCATTCCCCTTTAGCCTGTTTTATGATTTAATATCATTATAACATGCATTCTCCACAGATCACAGCCCAAGATATCTTGTTCGTAGTCTCCAACAGGTTAAGGCAGACAAGCATAGACATACATGTACATGTATGCTCTGACGTCTGTTTGACCACTAGAAGTTCCTGTCTGCCATGCTTGAGGTGACCCTCCCCTTCCCCCTCCCTTCTTCTCCCTTCCAGCTCCCTCCCCCTCCCTTCTCCCAGATAAGGCATAGGGTTCAGGTAGACAGCTACAGACACACACTGCTGGACTTACTGTTCTGCATGTCTTGACAATGTCTCGACACATGTTCGCTGTGATGTCTGTTTGACCACCAGTACAGGAGTTCCTACATGTCATGCTTGAAACTGACCCCACCCCCACCCGGATATAGCATATTAAAAGAGCCCAGTCTGATAAGGGTTAAGGTAGACAACTAAAGACATACACCACTAGACTTACTGTTCTGCATGTCTTGACAGCGTTTCGATACATGTTCGTTCGGACGTCTGTTTGACCACCAGGAGTTCTTGCATGTCTTGCTTGAAGTGACCACAGGAGTGACTGATGTTGACTGCTGTCTCTTGCTTGTCTCCCGTCAAGACCCAGATCTTTGGAAGGAATAAACATGAGAAGGAAGGAAAGAAAGTGAAAAATAAGCAAGAAAGAAAGACAGGTCAAAAAGGAAGGAAGGCAGAAAGTAAGACAAGGCAAAAAGAGAGAAATAAACGAAGAAAGACATAATGGAAGACACAGAGAAAGAAAACGGGAAAATAATAAAGAAAGTATACAAAATTAATAACACCACTCAATTACTTGAAATGAATAAAATAAATAAATAAAAACAGATGTGAACGTGAGATAAATAAATAAGTTTTTATGAAAGATCTTTGATGACTGGCATAGTACGATTTTGTTGATGGCTGCATACTTCAGAAAATAGTTCCATCATGCCAGTCACCTCAGAACCCATTATTTTAACTGGAGCCTCTCCGTTTATAGTATATTTATTACCAAACTGTTAATAATCCATCTTCATCACCCCTTGAAAAATGGTGTCAACAATTCTACTGTAGACAACTGCACAGGTGTTGAGAGAATATTTAGTTAACCTGCTGGAGACTAAGTACAAGATATCTTGTAATGGAGCCTATACAGAATAAGTGTTATAGTGAAATCAAATCATCTCCAACGGCTTAACAAGAAAAGGGTCGGAGATGAGAAGAGAATAGATGGAGTCATTATTCACCACACTGCACACCCACCTCTATCCCCTACCCCTTTTGTCAATGGCATCAACCATCATAGTGTTCATAGAACTGCAGAATTATTGGACCAATACCAGTTAGCTAGTGAAGGACAGGTAGATAACATGATGAAAAGAGAGCAGATCAAGTCATTACTCACTACAATGCACACCCATGTTTATTCCCTTGGTCAATGGTGTCAACCACTGTACTGTAGACAACTGTACACATATTGGATCATCACCATTCATCTAATGGGGGACACAAAAGGAAGGGGATGAGAACAGCAGATAAAGTTATTATCAACTACGCAGTTCACCCACCTTGATTCCCCCCTCTCGTAAGGCCTCCATGGTCTCTGCCACCTGGTCTTGTAATCTGTCTTCTATACCTGTCGCCCCAATCACGTGAAGTTCCTGCTCTATGACGTTAAATGCCTCTGTCATCTGAAAGACAAAAAATGTTGTTGTAGTAAAGGCCCTATCACTCTGGAGGAGACGTTGCTGCAACTCACACAACTGATCAGTCATGGCGACTCGGGTTACCAAAAAAATGGCTGTGCTCTCACCAAGGAGACATCTCGGGGACGTCACCAAACCATCTCCGTAACTTGCTGGAGATAGCTCCCCAGTCACTGAGACTAATTACTTAATTAATCAACTGACTCATTAATTTATTTGATGGACAAGTCACGGCAGAGATGTCTTTGGTTGACAACTTGAGTTAATTAATTCATTGAGTCATTAATCAATTTGATGGAGACGTCGTGGTGACGTTTCCTTGAGACTAGCTGGGTCTCCACAGAGTCGCAGGAATCATCGCAGAGAGGTCACAGCAATGTAGCGGAGAGACCTGTTGGAGACTGGATGAAGTCTCCAACAAAATTCCAACATGTTTGATATTCCTGTGACTCCCTAGAGACCCGGCTAGTCTCAAGGAGATGTCTTGGAGACCTGAGTCACCAAATAATCTCCAAGACAGTGAGATACAGCATTTAATGTCTAGTCACCTTTCTTAAATCAATATATCACATAATGTCTTCATTTTCAGGGGAAATACACAAATATCAGGTTTAAAATAATACTATGAACAACCCCATACCTTTTCTTCTCTGTTTTCAAGAGCCGTTGAAGCGGCCCTCAACATCTCTTCCAGCTCGGCATACTGATCTTCACTCAGACGTCTCACACCAAAACACAGGGTCCTCAATCCCTCCTAAAACAGGGACATGATATAAAAACATAACAAAAGCAAAATTAATTCAATAACATCAAAATGTCAATATATCAATCATACATGTATGTTGAAATATGATGCTCATTTGAACTGTCAATTCATTGGCCTACTGAAGTTAGCAAGTTGAATGTTACAAAACTGAACAATTATGATATCAAATTTGCAATGTTATGTAATACTCATTACAATTGATTTTAGTTACCCAAGTTTCCTTCATGACAATCTACAGGAATATGATGCAAATGTTTTGACATCAAAATTTCTTTAAAAATCTATTTATTTTTTAACATGTAATGCATACACACAAGTAAATCTACTTTGTTTTAATGAAGACAAGGAAAACATTGATTAAATATTAATCAGTCAGTATCCAGTTCATTACTGCAGAAATCAATAAACCATGCCAAAAATAGATAAATAAATAGATATGTAAATAAAACTTAAAAGAATTATCAACGAAACCTAGGAAAGTAGTAACTTCATTTTCATTTATTTTACCAATTACGAAATTCTGAAACATTACCTTTAAACTTTTTAAAGCAATAGGTATATGCAGGAGCCCAGTTCATTGCACATTCAGAGATGATGTTCCCAGAGCATCTCAGAAACTTTTCAGTCAAGAATACAATTAACGTTAGGGTTATATTGCCTGATACTGCCAGTTTTAATGAACAAAATACAAATGCTGTGAACAATTTTTGCAAGAAAACATAAATGTATAGGTTTAAATTCCCTTTTCCACCAACCAAGTGAAAAATCACGCTGTTTCTCAATGAACAATACTGTTCCATAGCAACACCTTTAACCGGTTAATCTCATCATATCTCTAATTAATAATAATCAATGAAAGGCTTGCAGACAGAATTTAAGATGCAGAATAAATTTGCTGTTCATCTCTGTATTATCAAATTAATGATAAACTAAGGTGCACTCGGCGGGGGTTGTGACCCTTCGAGCACATGTATCCCCCGACCCGTCCTTCACCCCCCATTTGGATAAATTAGAAATTATGACATGGCATCCTATAAAAGTCGGAACAATGAGGGCACTGTCACTGAAAACTATTGTTTATGCAAAATGACAAGCCCCCCCCATAAACCTTCAAAGGCAAGTTTAAATAAAATCGGACAAGAAATGTGGCCGATAGATCATATACAAGTAATGTGACATGGCACCCAAGTCGGAACACTGAGGGCGCTGTCACCGAACACTAATGTGGCCTACATGTAGAATGACCACCCATTCACCTATACAGCAAGTTTGAATAAAATCCTTTGAGTACAACAAAGTAATTGAAAAAATTAGGCATTTTGCAAATTTAGACCTATCAGGTTGACCTTTGACCCTGTAAAAGCGGAACATTGGGGACAGCACCACCAAAAGATGTAGGTGTCTAGAGTTGACTATGATACACTTACACACCAAATTTGAAAAAAAATCTGTCAAGAAATGCGGCCAGTATCAGCACACAAGCGAGACCCTGAAAAATGTACCTTTTTGTGTACGAAAAAGACGGCACGCAAGCAAGGGCGCCACCACCTAAAAAACAATAGACATCTTCACTTTACCATAATACACTTCATACCAAATTTGAAGATGATCGCAAGAAGAACTGCAGCCAGTAGAGCGCTCACAAGAAAATCTCTATAAATGTCGGAACAATGAGGGCGCTGTCACTGAAAACTATTGTTACGCAGAATGACACCCCCACCCCCCCCCCCCATTAGAACCTCCAAAGCAAGTTTGAATAAAATCCTTTGGGTAACAACAAAGTAATTGAAAAATAAGCATTTTTGCAAATTTAGACCTATCAGGTTGACCTTGACCCTGTAAAAGGCGGAACATGGTCCCATCCAAAAAAAATCTAGATGACTATGATACACTTACACACCAAATTTGAAAAAAATCCGTCAAGAAATGCGGCCAGTATCAGGCACACAAGCAGACCTTGAAAAATGTACCTTTTTGTGTACAAAGACGGACCAAGCGAGGGCGCTACCACCAAAAATAATAGCGGTCTTCGCTTTACCATAATACACCTTCATACCAAATTTGAAGATGGAAGGAAATCTCTGCGGCGGCGGACGCGGCGACGGCGGCGCGACGAGGCCAAATCCATAGTATCCTCCGAACACAGTTCGGGGGATACAATAAGATCAAATGCTTGATCTTATAATTTTAATGACTCAGAAAAAAGAGTGACCCAACAGGATTCGAACTTGAAATCTACTGATATCCGGTCAGCGGCACAACCACCTGGCTATACTGGGTAATGGCAATGCCACGGTTTACTTGGTTACAAATACCCGAGAATAACTCCTTATGTCTGAGCTCATTAATATTTAATAAACCCCCAGTAGGAACGACTTGTATTAATGAATGAAAGGTTTGCAGAGAGAATTTAAGATGCAGAATAAATTTGCTGTTCATCTCTGTATTATCATTAATTTGATAATACAGAGATGAACAGCAAATTAATTCTGCATAATAATAATCAATTGAACCAACCAATGAAATCAAACTGAAATTCAAACTCACCAAGGCATAGTCACTGACATGCTGATCAATGGTATCCTTCTCTCCGCTAGTACTTTTCCGAAGGATAGTTGACTCCGCCCCTTTACATATCAGCAAATTTTCTCCTGATAAAAAAAAATCAGAGAAGAACACATTACATAACATCAGATAATCACACTTTCTTTCATTCACGATGTGCTCAAAAAAATAGTAGTATTATTGTAGTCAAATATCCATACCACCACCTCCCCACTAGTTTGGTGACAGTTTTACATTTATGACAGATTATCACAAACACAAATATACACAATGTTTTTTTTTTCAGAACCAACTGGCTTTTTCTTTTTTGAAGTGTTGAATTGAGTTGTATTATCAAGTAGAAATTCAGCAACCAGGGCCCTATTTCATAAAGCTACTAAGGATCATTTCTAAGTTATTGTTCCTAAGTTATTTAGAAACAATGAACTTCAGAAAATTCCTAACTTAGGCATGATTAACATTCCTAAGTTAGGAACAAAAACTTAAGAATTTTTCAAAAACTCTGAACTTTAATATTTCTTAAAAGTTTGTGGAAGGGTATTTGATTTAAAAGTCAATAACTTATTAATATTAGTGTATGATAAGATGGAAAATGCAAAATTGTATTCCTGTAAAGAGTGTCATGATCCAGGTAAATCAGAAAAGTGCACTTTTGTGAGCTTGATTATCATGTGATACTTAAGAATGATAATAATTGCTCCTAAAGTTAGGAATAATTTCAACCAAGATAGGAACATTCTTATTCCTAAGTTGCTTTATGAAATAGAACTTAGGAATGTTCCTAAAGTCGGGAACAATTAAGGACTTAGGGATGATTCCTATGGACTTACGAACAATTAATATTTCTAAGTCCTACTTAGGAATATTCTTAAGTTTTATGAAATAGGGCCCTGATGAAAGAGTTTCCAGTGTAAATGCAAAGTGTCCAACAATTTGGCACATAGAAAAATTCATAGAATACTTTTGCTCATTATCTGTTAACATAACTGAAGATTACTATTACACAATTACATTTCAGCAGGTTTTAGGAATGAAATCTTTGTTCAATATACCGTATCAGCCTACAGCTTGGTTGGTTTAGCTTTTTTTTTCTCGATACTTACATTCAATTTAGCAGTGAATTGCTACATTGACCATATCTAAATCCTCCCTACCAAATAAAAATGAGGTTGATTATTTGGAATAAAATGTCACAAGTGACTTCTGGAAGTTCAGGGAATAATGGAAAAGCCTGTTTCAGGTGGTTTATTTAACCCTTTGAAGATGAATTGATTTCGATATAACATGCAATTCCATGATATACCCCAGCCCAATATATCTCATACTTAGTCTTCAATGGGATATTGACAAATTAATCTTGTGCACAATGTTAAGTGGTCTTTTACAACAGTAAAGGCCTTAAAGTAATAGGCCAACATTGTGGAGCTTCAAATTAAAAAAATTGTCAAACTTTGCTATCTGAGCTACATAGTAGTCTTTGAATGGACAAGTAAACACCCTGGAATACAAAAGTTTGGAAATTTATGTTGCCACTGGCAAGATATGAATGAATAAACAATTAGTACTCGGGGCGAGTAAAAAATAGCCTAGATCCACACACAGTAAGTCTATTACGATTTTCACTTTTTTGAAGCACTAAATAAACATTTTGAAATACAATTTTTTCAGGGCTTTATTTTTAGACCTTATCAAAAACACTTGGAGCATGGAGGATTATGTAGCTCACATTTTTTTAACTATGGTAAATGTTAGCCAATGGCTTTAAATATACCCATGTCAACATCATTTTCACTTGATTTTTTGACCAGTTCATGTGCATATAATGTGCACCGATGCAACACCTGCACCATAACTATACTCAACATTGACACAAGAGGGTGCTACACAACATGTTACCATGGAGTACCAAGTGGTGCATCAAATCATTCCATACCTTTGGGTGTTTTCAAAATGATGCTCATGCATTTTCGGGTGGGGTCAAATTCCAGGATGTTGAGGATCTGGTAGCGTGATGTGAGCCCTCGATGTCTGACCTCCAAGTGCTCCTGGGTGCCTCCGACGAAGACGGTACCAAATCTGATGTAAAAACACCCACAAAAAGTGTAAATAATTATTGTGTCCTCGTGTTAAAATTGTGTTGTGTTAACAACATGTATGAGATCCCCTTCTTTTACTTTTATTGGTGAAATAATGAAAGCTATGCATGTTCAAAATATTCAAATCACTTAATCTAATTTTCAGGTCCAAAAAATACATGTATGAATACATTAGAATAATAATGATACATCCAAAATTGTTTTGAAACCAAAAGTTCAGTATTATATCAAATCACCAGCACAAATAATCAAAAAACTACTGCATTACTACTACTACTGCTACTAAGGAGAGGAGAAAAAGGAGGAGGAGGAGGAGAAGAAGGAGAAGGAGGAGGAGGAGGAGGAGGAGGATAAGTTCTCTAATAAATTGCATTTAAAATAATCACTATATAGCTATGTAACTTTTTTGTGAGCCCAGCAAAAGGACAAATATCCCCCCCCCCCCGTCACACACACACACACACACTTGAACAAATATCCATCTCAACTCACTGGCTAGCTGCTTCTACCAAGGCCTTCTCATCCGGTGACGACGCTTCATAATTCAGCATCGCCGGCTCTGGTTCACCGACGTTACCGTTCATGTAGGCGCCGTTCATCCCGTTTGTAGCTGGCTTGTTGTGCGTATTGACATGGACGGTGTGACAAAGGGCAAGGGCCAGTAGGAACTGGTCGTAGGATTCCTGAAAGATACGGGAAGTACAAGCAGATGAGAGTTAACTCTTAACATGCCAAAGTCACAGATCTGCACCAAATAATACACTTAAACTCAATATATAGGTTGAAATCCTCTGGAATGTTAAGAGGTAAAGCAGCAAGTCTTCCATTTTTCAAAGGCTAATTTCTGCAACCCATAATCTGAGAACTTCGGTGACAGCATATTTTCAATTTCAGAAGTTTCTTCTTTTTTTTTTGATCATTGGAGACTGAAAATGAGACAATATTGAAATATTATATTGATATCAAATCATCTTCATCATGTTACTATTTTTGTTGCTGGGTTAAAATCTAGGTGCGTCAACCAGAAACTGGATTATTTTGTAGCTTTATGCATTAAGGCTGTAAAGTAAAAGGACCTCATTTTTTACTGGAATATAAAGTACTTTCTGATCACTGAACCGGCCGTGACAGAGTTCGCTATGGCCGTCGTGTCAATGTACCGAAAAATGTGTTATTTTCACGAGAAATTATTTGAAACGCGGACAAAAATAAGGAATTTCAGGTACAAGAGTGTGTTCTCAGACAACTTATCCTTTATATAAATCTGATCTTCTGCCTTATTTTTTGCTACAATTGTTGATTTTGAGGGAAATTTCCAGGCAGTCATAGTGAAGTTTCAAACCCGTGTTACACAATGCAATACTACAGTAAAACGCTTACTGGCACATCGAAACCCAGGTTTTGTAATCGGTATGTTTCTCCTTCGGGAATCAAAAATAACTGCAACTTTGGCTCTCACTGGTATTTTGACACCCTGCTGCAAAGCAGTTGACCATTTTTCAGCTTTAATTTTGATGAAAATATGATAAATTTTGGTTCTTAACTTCCGATCTCTGAGCGTTCGTGTAAAATGTATGAGTGATACCTTGCTACGGAAAGTGCGTGAACCATTGTCAAGGAAGTGAGCGTGACCCGAGGTCAAGTTACGTCACACTTTGGCAGCGAATTGACAAGAACATGTGTCTACTTACATCATCAGTGACATCATCATGTTTTGGCTCCAGCTTGCCGTTGACATCCACGTATTTGACACCGTTGATGGAGCATTGTCTGAATTTCATCTCGTTTTCCGTCAGCGTTCCCGTCTTGTCAGTAAACATGTACTCCACCTGACCCAGCTCCTCATTCAGGTCAGAGGTGTTGGCCTTGGCGACCTCATCTATCCTCTTTTCAGATAATAAACGAAATAAATAATCATTATCACATAAAAGAGTTTATAGCGGCGCATTAAAAACTCATATCTTTGTCCCCTTCATTTCTGTGTGCAATAATAACCATATTGAATGCAAGATCAAATTCCCCATAGGATACTGTGCTAATTTGCAGTGCAACATTATGCCATACTTTGTGTGGTCTCTGTTTGCGTTAGCGCGAGCACGTTACAATGGTGTGCATTACTTTTACGTGATGAAATACGCGATATACTGTACGTTTGCGCGATGAAGTGTGCGCAAAGTAAGTGTGAAATGCCGATACAGAGCTTTACATGTATTCATCGATAAAATTGAAAAAAATTACAATGGATTCTTGCACTCTTCAAATTTGAATATATAATAATAATAATATTGGATTTCTTCCGTGGTATATCATATAATTTCATTCATCAACATCAGGGTTATAGCTAGAAAGATTTCTGTGCCGGTCGTAGGAAGGAGTTATGCAAGCGGTGCGAGCAAAGCAAGCGTAGTGCTCCTGGGTTTCCACATAGAAAAAAGCATTTGGAAGCATTTATTTTACAAAATACATCTGCTGAAATGTAATAAAGTTTAAAGCTCAAAATACACGATTTGTGTAGAGATTTAAAACATTTTACGGTCATTTTAAAGCTTTTCTGTGCCGGTCGGAGGACTAATAAATTCAGCTCAGTGCCGGTCGGCTTCGATTTGTGCCGGCTACTACCGACCGGCGCCGACCGCCGTAGCTATAACCCTGATCAACATGCATATTGCACTTGTCTTTGACTCGTGCAATATGCATGGTTTCTGAATGCAATATAATAACTCCAACTTTGTATTGAGACCGAAAGTTTATTATTATATCAAATCACTAATATATAAATTAAACTACTACTACTATTACTACTACTACTACTACTACTGCTACTACTACTACTACTAGACTACTACTTACAATAATAATAATGATAATAATAATAATAATAATAATAATAATAATAATAATAATAATAATAATAATAATTGTAACAACAGCAATAATAGTAACAATTATATTAACAAAAATAATAACAATGTTCGAATGAAGTTTTTCTTACCTCATCATACATTTCCAGGTCCCAACCAATGAAGATGGAGCCAAAGAATTTCTGCATTTCTGTCAAGAAAATGAAAGTTTTTTTTTTTAGTTGAAAATAATCTCTGTGTAAAGAATTCAATCAATTAAAAAACATAAACAAATGAACTAATGTTTTTGTTTAAATTTGTTTATGCTTCAAGCATTTACTAGTGTCTCACCATTTACTTAAAAAATAGCAGGAAAAGTGTTCATTGCTGTCATGTATACAGATACACACATCACATACATTTACACATACATATATACATATGTATGTGTAGCTAAACACTAACCCCCCCCCCCCCCTCCTAAAAAAAAAGAGAGAGGATCAAATGTGAATAACCATGTTTCAAGTATAACTTTGTTTTGCATTATTTTACATTCATATTGAAATAACAGATTTTCTACAAGCATCATATCAATGCTACACAATGTGTTCACATCTTCTGCTGATCATATCAATAGGGAATTAGAGCAAGTTACCAAGTTTGTCATTTTTTTTTTTTTTATTGAAATGCAAGTTGGTGTTCTGTTATTTTGATATTTTGACTTTAATTTGACATGGATGCATTAACCCTAATTAGCCCGGGCTTTTTGGAAACTGCAGTAGGCCCGGGGGGGGGGGGGGGGGGTTCGGCTAATTTAGCCACCCCTTCAGATCTCGGCCGCGCAGATCGCACAATTGCCATTGCATCTGCATAGAGACAGATTTAATCTCCAATACTGTATAGTTAGATTTTTCAAAAATAACTATTTTCTATTTTTTAATAATTATGAAAATTTATGCATGAAATCATATTTTCACCTATAAGTCATTTTAAACAGCTCGTAGAATGCTAATTTTTGGTGATAATATTCTTTTTGCCATTTCTAACAATTATCAACGAACAAATTGCTGAATCAAAAGTAATTTCTCATGTATTTCATTGTTTTGTGAATTTCTCATGTATTCCTTTGTTTTTTCAACCTTTGTTTTTTATTGTTTTTTCAATGAAGTTTGTTGGGGAAACTTTTGCAGTCATAAACAGCATAAAATTAATTCATTTCAACCAGTAAAAGTAAAAATAATCATACATTGATGAATTTAGGCTGAAAACACAATTTGTATTAAAATTGTACACAAAATCATGTTTTTGAACAGATTTTGGGCTGACATGCATGTACGAAAAGTCGTGCAGCGTTGTAACGGTATGTCCGATTTTCACAAACATTGTCTCAAAAGATGCGCGAGACTTGGGAGTAAAAAGTCAGTGAGCGGCGCGGACAAAAAATTTCGCACAGCGGAATGGTCACGAACTTTGTCAGATAGGGTTAAAGTAATAAAATAACTTATTGATCATTTAATATGTTAAATTAGATACTACTTCCAATTACATTTTCCTTCTTTATGAATTTCATCATGTCCTTTTGTTTGTAAAGTTTGAAAAGAATGCATAGAAACTAGAAACTTACCTATTGTCACATACATGGAGATGGGAATGATATAGTTGTATAAAACGAGGAATGACAGAAAGTCTTCGAGGACACCGAGGAACTGAAAGCAGAATGGAAATCATAAGATTAATTGTTAATTAAGTATTACAATAATCATTACTTTGAAGCAAAGTACGACATAAAGTAGGCTGTTCCATAATGATATAAACAGCTTTTGTGTGACATAAATAAAATATTCCACACAATCCACTACTGCTGTTATTATTATCATTATTATTATTAGAGTGATTTATTGAAAACATTGCAAAATGGTAGCCTAAAGGCTAAAATATATTGTATTGCATTGACAATGGTAAAAAAAAGGTTTCTGCATAAAAAATAAATAAAAACATTATGATCTTGATACCCTAATCTAAGACATTTTACGCCTGAAACAACCTGCATTTTTTAAATGTTTGTGCGATCAGTAAATGTCAGAATTTAATTTGTTATGGGGGTAAAACACTTACTATTCGTTTTAAAGTTTCTGTGTTTTCCATTCCCAACTTCCATCCGCTACTATAGCCATTTAGTCCTTAGTCCTTTGTACTTGCATTCGCGTCCTGACTTGTATAATTCTTACCAAAATAAAGAAAATAATAAGAACTCACTGAGATTTCATAGTCTGCCTTGGCAGCTTCGTAGAAGTACCAGGATTCCGGGACGTACCACCGGGAGTTGTAGAAGTACTTGAGTCCAGTGCATAGAGAGATTTCAAATAAGAGTACTAGCAACATAAAGACGAGGTAATAGTTCATGGACCTGTAAGGGGAGATCACAAAAATAAGGGCAGGTCATTCAAAGTAAACAAGGCAAACAACAATCACTGTTGTATCACCTGCATTTCACAATGCTTTCAGCGCTTTAGGATGTGAAGGTTAGATCATTCTACAAAGCAAGGCAGAGTTATGGAAAGTAAATTGCTGTTTATGGTAAGTATATTGACCTGTAACCTTTGACCTTAATCAGGTTACATACACTTGGACATTTTCAAAATTCCCTGATTTTCCAGAGCAGAGAACTGGAAATTTCCATGACCTTTTCTACATTTTTTTTTTGCCACCCCCCCCCCCATTTTATGTTTTGTGATGTAAGTAATTAAAAAAACTAGAGCAATTCGGCTGCGCGCAGCCGATGGGGTATGCCTCCGCACCCCGTCCATTTCCAAACTTTGAATGTACGGGGCATCGTAACCTTTAACCGTTCAACTCTGAAATCTCATCTATGCCCCATAATACATACTTTACCCAAATTACATCAATATTCGATAAGCCGTTCTCAAGTTATCGTGGTAAAGATATCAAGTATGGGCCCTCGTGACCTTTGACCTTTGACCCTTAAACCCCAAACTATGATCAGTTCATTGGTACATTATAACACTTACTTCACCCAAGTATACATCAATTCCATATAAGCCGTTTACTCATGTTATTGTGCGTAAACTTTGAGAGACACTAAGTATGGAGCCTCTGTGAACTCCCTTGGGGACTTGACTTTTAAGCCCTGATCTATTGTTCATTGGTAACCTTATAATACATACTTCACCCAAAGTAAACATTCAAAATCGGGTAACCAGCCATTCTTAAGTTATCATGGTAATGAGCGCAAATCAGACATCTATCATCGCCTCTGACCTTTGACCGTTGTGACCTTTCAAACCCCAAAACTCTATCAGTTCATGGGTGGCCATATAAACATACGTTCACCCAAGCTTGCCATCAAAATCCAACAGGCCATCACAAATTATCGGCGGTAACGATCCCAAGCAGATATATTTTAGCCGCGGTGACCTTTGACCCTTTGACCTTTCAAATCCAAAATCTTATCAGTTCATTGTTGCATCATAATACATACTTCACCCATGTCTAATCAAAATTCCAACTTTCCATTCAAAAGTTATCCGGTATACGAAGCCCACGTCAGACATATTTAGGCCCGGGCTGACCGTTTGACCTTTGACCTTTCAACGCCAAAATCTAATTCAGTTCATGTGTTGCTTCATCAATACATACTTCACCAAGCTTACATCAAAATCCGACCGGCCGGTTCAACAGTTATCAAGCTAACGAGCCCAAATCAGACATTTTTAGGCCCGGTGACTTGGACCTTCGACCTTTCAGCTCCAAAATCTAATCAGTTCATTGTTCCCCCATAGTACATACTTGATCCCAGTTACATGAAAATCCGATCAGGGGTTCTTAAGTTATCGCGGTAACGAGATCCGGTAACGGACGGACGGACAACCCAAAAACATAATGCCTCCGGCAACTTTGTTGCGGAGGCATAAAAATTCACTTATAAGACATTTTTGTGGATCATTTATTTTGTAAGTTTCGCCGAAACTTTTTTAATGGTTCACCCACTTTTCATTCTACGTTTGTTTGTGCTTTTTTTTGTTTTTTTAATATGTGTATTTTGTTTCTTTGTTATAATATGTCTGTTTTTTCCCTGTTTTTTTTCTCGTAATTTTGTCAACTATGCATACTTTGTACATATATCTTGTATTATTTGTAATGTTGTTTTTAATGAAAGTGGTAAATAAAATCAATTCAATTCAATACATTTTTAAAGTGTGCAAACATCATCACAATACTAGCCAAATTCCCATTCAAGGTTCATTTACAAAATATCTTGACTAAATGATTTTCCTGACTTTCCAGAAGAAATTGATGAATTCTCTGATTTTCCCTGACTTTTTACTTCTGAGAAAAGTATTTTCAAACCCTTGACTTTTCAGAAATTCCTTGACTCATTCAAACCTTGTTAAAAGTCAGTGATAAAGTGGACTAGTGTTGCACAACTAAGTCGCCAAAAGTCGGAGTCGTGACTAGAGGTGGCAAAATTTGATCTAAACCTCATTCGATTATCGTGGCAAAAACATCGTCGACAACACGATTTATCGAGTAAGTTGAAAAACAGATTTGTGATGAACAAGATAAATTTGTTGTAGGCTTAAATTGACAATGCACTCTTTAGGGCTGTTATCAAAATGTGGTCAAAACAATATTGCTTTCTGTAGACCTTGTTGTAACTAGATCTGGAGATTTGTGGTGCCAACTGTTTATAAATGGCATTTTTGGTTGAAAGTGTGTTGAGTGACAGATTTGTTGACAAAATACTAAATGCACTACTGCTCTAAAAATTACCACAAGTTTGATAGCTGAAGCATGGACTGATGGAGGTCTCTCTTGTTACTCCTACCTCCCTGATTTTATCTCTTGTGTGCAGAGTATGGGGAATTCTTGGTCCCTCTCACTGCAGTGCATGCATTTACCCCATTAGGTTTTCATAATTGACGGTATTTTGGGTCGTATCGTGCCTCTGGCGATATTTTGAAATAATCATGAGATCATTATCGTGTATTCGATGTTTTTTCAACATCGTCTAATTTTGATATTATTCAAACATCGGCCAGCCCTAGTCGTGACTATCGTCAAGGAGTCGCGACTCCAACTTTAGAAATGCCAGAATCGACTCCATGTAATCACATAAGTATGCCATATAAACCAGTCAAACATCAATGATAATGTGTGGGACTAATGGTAGAAAGTCAATTTTGTAATGATTGTAATCAAAATTGAAACAACATAAGTTCAAAAACAATTTTCAAAATGAACTAACCATTATCATTGGTAATGAAATTGGACAACAATGGGCTGCTTTTGCATCAAAATCACTGAAAACATTGAAGGAGGACACTGAACAGTCATTGTATATAGGTTGTAGTATGCTTCTTTTTACCTATTGATCATACCAACAGAACCTAACGCCAAGAGTCGGTAAATAGTCGGAGTCGCGACTTTTGCTCGGCGACTAGGTGACTCCCAAAAATCCTGGAGTCGTGCAACACGAAAGTGGACTGATTTTTTTTTTCATTACCAGTACTATTATTTTGTTTTGACTAACAGGTTCCCACTTACATTTCAATACAAGAGAACTTTTGTCCTTTTGTCTTGGAGTTTAAGGCCATTTTGGTTTCTTCTCCTGTATATACAGCACAACCTGAAATGATAAAATAAAAGAAGATGTATCAATATATGAAATAACACCAGTACATGCACATACTTCCCATGCTCTACATAAATAAAATATCAATGCCACATACTTGAAGTTACTATTTAAAAGAAAGAATAGAAGACATTTAAAGTACAAAGAGTAAATGTAACAGCTACCACATGCTTTCGTAAGAGTGCAAAAAATGTGGACAACATGCAAGGTTACAAATGTACCAGTATTTCACATGATGTAAAGTATTTATATGTTCAAAACCCAAGTATCATTTAGCCCGTTCAGTTAATTCTTAACTTGCAAATGTTGAATTGCATTTTAGGAGAGAATAATTTCTGATAGGATCTCCATACATTAACCAACTTAAATTACATAATGTTGGAAGGAATTTCTCACCATATACATATTCAGTGTTTTTAAGGCGACTTCCACGTAGTACAACATTTTCAGCTGTGAGTGGTCTGTAAGAAAAAAGTAGCAAACAAACGATGAGAAAAGAGGAAAAAACAAACAATAAATCACAACCACAATTAATTAATAATTATGCAATTACTTAGAGTTTTACAATTTACCTTACAGGTATAAGGCCAGAAAATATTTGAACAATTATGCTTCCAGAGCTGCCAACTTTTATCAACTCCTTTCAGTAATTTCACAACTAAAAATCAGTAATTTTGCCATATTTTGAATCAAAATCAGTAATTCTATGATAAATACAATAAAATTGCACAAAACTGATTTGATAAAATCAGTATTTTCCATGCAACCATCAGTATTCTTTGCCACTTTCAGTAAAAATGACTAAAAATCAGTACCAGTTGGCAGCTTCTGTTATTGTCATAGTAAGTTAGTAAGTTGTGCATCAATGCATGCACACTTATTAGCATATGTGCTTATTATAGGCTGTGTTTTTAATTTGCACACCAAACTGTTTTTGCTTAAAGACAGGTACATGAAAATGCAGTGTCCAAAAGATGGGATTCATAAAATTGTCAACTTTGTGAAATATAAACAATAAATCATTTTAAATTGGGTCGTTGATCAAGTTGTAAGTTTGTAACAGTAGTCTAGGTTTCAGACATTGATGTAGCTTTCACCTGCTAATTTTAAATTTGGTAGAATCCAACTGTAACAGTGATTGCATGATTGTTGTCCATCTCAAATAGCGTGAGTTTCTAACCTTTTAAACTTTGATAAGTAGGTATTCAGTTTTCACAGAAAATGAACAAATCAGGTTTGCCAATCAGACTAGTTTCACGGCTGTATGAAATTCAAATTCAGTTTGCGACGTTCTGTGGTGTATTTAATTTGGATTTTATCAGCGCTTATTGTCACAAAACCTTGCTTTGCAGCCACAAGGCATTTGTGAGAGGTGAATATTTATGTGAACCTTTGCATTTTAAATGATTTTAGTTTACTTGGTTGATAAGTTCATTTTGGGGTGTTCAAATAATAGACACAATCTTCAAGGCAGAATGATGATTTATTATTGACTTGTGGATCTAGGGGAACATGCCCCCCCCCCCCCAAAAAAAAACTGAAAAGAAAAAATGTAAAAGAAAGAAAAAGGAAGAGTGAGATAAAGAGACAGAGAAAAATGCCTTTCTTAGACAGTTACCACTTTATGAAACAGCCCACCCCCCCCCAGATAATGTTGACTTCCTCCACATTATCTCATACGTTTTATGTGTGTAAACCTTTTTTTTTATCTATATCTTTCGTTATATCCTTTATATCGTCGCTGAATTCACGAAGTGGCACGCACGACCGAAGATGCACGAAATCACTTTTCGAGTAAAACGCGATTAAAGATTTTATTAGTCTTTCAACTGCTCATTGCCATTTGTTATGAACTTAAGCTGTATGATTCAAGCACAGATAAACAGCCAAGTATCTATTCTCGCCTTACATGTCGAAATGTCCTTAAACTAAGCTCAAATTTTAACGCAGTAAAGCTTCAAACGCAGGTGTCGTTTTGTAGAAAATGTTGCCTCAGCATAGGACGAATCCACGAAGTGGCACTTCGTGTAGAAAGTAAGTACGATTTTGGGCGCACGAACCGGCACAAGCACTCATGTCGCGCTGTGTTGTCGCGCGCGCAAGAGAAAAAAATTCACGAACCGGCACAAGCACGCGCGCGCCGTTGAGTTTTATGTACAGAAATGAATGGCACGTTACGGCGCGCGCGCCCTTGTGCCGGTTCGTGGATTTTTTTACTGTAGATTTTCAGGCTCGTGTCTGTTTTGCACTTTAATTATCTCTTTAATTAGAGAGAATTGGGTTCTAAAATTTTGTGAAATGAAAGACCATGGCCAGAGAATGACAAAACTGAAAATAACTCAAATTTGACTGTGGACGCAATTTTGGAGGTTTGTGCCACTTCGTGAATTCAGCGACGATATGTATGTCAATGTTTTTTAATGAGGAAATAAAGTTGAATTGAATTGAATCCCAGATCCAAATAATCCTGGATCCACCACTGTGACTTCAAATAAATAGTGCCTTACATTGTAACAAATGTTGGCATCATGATAGAATGTCATCCTTCCCACAAACTTGTACAATTTCATGATGGGCCGTTATTCAAACTTTTCAAACTATTAAAACTATCACAACTTCCAAAACTATTTTAACTATTCTAATTATTCAAAATATTCAAAGAAACAGTGCCTTACTTTATAATAGACATGTTGGTATGATGATAGAATGTCAATTCTTCTAACTATTCCCACTATTCCAATTATCCACAATATTGTAACTATTCCAACTATTCAAAGAAACAGTGCTTTAATTTGTAATAGGCACATTGGTATGATGATAGAATGTTAACTCTTCTTAGTCTTCTAACTATTTGAATTATTAAAAATATTCGTACTATTCTATCAATTCAAAGAAATAAGGCCTTACTTTGTAATAGGCACATTGGTATGATGATAGAATGTCATCCGTCCCACAAACTTGTACAGGTCTGTGATTGGCTGCTGGCATTCGATGACGGCAGAGATCGAGTTCAAACTCTCCTCTGTCTGAAGTATTGCTGTATCTGGCAGTGACCTAAAAATCTGAAAAGTACAGGCAAGAGAACATTAAAGACACTA
>JZLH01S0631194.1:992-11005 GCA_001188425.1 Eucidaris tribuloides | reverse complement strand
GCCTTTTTAAAGCACTTAATGATCATTTTGAATTGTCATTTTTTTCAGGGCTTCATTTTTACACCTTAGCAAAGACACTAGTAGCATGGGGAATCACGTAGCTCCCATTTTTTTAAATGGAAATATTGTTTTACGATACCTTTAAGTTTGGAAAGGGAAATGAAAACAGAATATTATTTGAAGGTGTGATGTCAATCTCTCACAACACCTAATATGATCCCCAGTGGGCTTGGTGCACACCTGATTTCAAAACACCCTCTCTGTGGTGCCCCTGGGATTGCCATCAACACCTAACATGATCCCCAGAGGGCTTGATGCTGACCTGATCTCAAAACACCCTCTCTGTGGTGCCCCTAGGAATGTCATTAACTGTAAGCCTAGAATGTTCTGACCCCTTAAAGGTTAGTGACATGATTGGGAACACTTCAAAATGCCTCAAGAACCAAATGAGTTGAAATATATACCAACTATACACTAGCAGGAGTGGATCCCCCACCTGGGAGGATTTGTCTGTAATTTGTTTACTTAAGGAGAATCAAGCATAAACATAGGAGTATCTTAATTTTTTCCGGGGACGGTAAAAATAAGCCCCACAGAGAGCCACACAGCAGGTTTCCATGCTACGAGTGGTATTGACATTGTTTACTTTAGAATGAGTCAACGTTTGACTACAAGATTTTCACAGGAGAATTCTTGCATAGTTTAATTGATTCTAGAGTAGTTTCAGCCCAAGTTGAGGACTACCCCCAATCATGTCATTTACCTATAAGTCCTACCTGTTAGCACCAATGGGGCCACATGAATCACCTGAATAACTAAACTTGCCTTGCATCCTTTTGCCCTACAGATGATTCCTGCCAAATTTGGTTAGAATCTGATCATCTGTTAGTTTTTATTTATTTATTTTTTATGTACAGAAGATGACAGTGTGATTGCCATCCCTTGCCATTCCTCACCCCTTCCCCACCTTTCATCCCTCTCTGGGAGAACCCTGTGAACTACATGTATCATGAATATTATTTATTTTTGAATACACACAATATAACTTGGCTGCACTACTTCTGGACCTAAGAAAGATGATGTTTTCATTATACATAGTTTTTGGCCTTTGGAGGCCCTGCCCCTGAGTCGGGGGGAGGGGGAGGGTCAAACTATTTCAACAACCATGAATCCCTTTTCCTGAAGATGAGTCCTGCCAAGTTTGGAAACTGGAAAACCAACCACCCCCCCCCCTAAAAAAAAAAAAAAAAAAAAATAAATAAATAAATAAATCTTGTCATTCCTCTAGGGGTCAAATAGGGCCACCCTGGGCATTGATAGAGGAACTTTGACAGGGGCGAGAGCCTGCACTTCTCATTTACCTCACGGAGTCCCAAAAGATTTTGATCTTCAGAGTACTCAGACGTATCTATGTGGATTGAAAAAAGATATGTCAGCTGACACACAGTGGGTCGGGTTGGTCCTAGACCGAATTAAGGGGGTTCATTTACCTAGTCCCACACATTAGATTGAGTGGGTATGTTGGCGTCTTCGTGACCTGTATACTGGCATGCGTGCGACGCGGAAGCGCATTTTGTCTGTATGCCGCGCGGCGTAATTTTCATTTCAGTGCACAATGTTATGTATTACATGCATTGATTACGCGCGCGCATACAGACAAAAATGCGCACCGCGTCCACGCATGCAGTATAACAAGGGTCACGAAGACGCCAACATACCGCACTAATCTATTGTGGGATAGGTAAATCGAACCCCCTTAAATTCGGTCAACGGGACCAAACCACGAACCACTGGTGTCCAGCTGAATATCTTTTTTGCATTCACATAGAATAGTCTAAGTAATTCTGACGGGCGTCAAATCTTTTGGCTCGATGCCTGTAACAATTGAGAAGTAGCTAGCTCCCAGACTATTATTCTTCAACCATACAGAGTATCTGAAAAATAATGTGACTAAGGCTAAAAGGCTAAACCCATTACATGGAAGTACACCATTCGCTCAATATTGTGAATCCTCATGAACCATGAGAATTACTAACCCAGCCCTGCCCAATACTCTAAAAAAAAAAAAAGTAAACTTAAGTGGGTTCACAACAGTCACTCCCATCTCAAGAATGATGCAAAAATTTTATAGAACATTAACAATTACCAGTACAGAATAAACATTCACTCGCGACAACTTGCTTATTTTTGCAGGTACATATACAGCCAGTACAAATACACGCCTATCATAATCACTAAAGACATAAATTGTTATACTGGCACTTCGGGAGGAACTAACAGATACATACTCCCGTTAGGTGAAAATGAGAATATTGCAGAGGAATAGAATAACAAAATAAAATACCCCATATACTATGAGCTCATGAAGTAATCTTTCCGCCTAGCACACCTCGACTTTCATATTTTATGTTTTATCACCCTATTAAATGGGTTTTGATGGTTTGCTGGAAAGGTTTCGTTGTTTGTTCTCCAGTGTAAATTATTGTGGGAATTCCTCTACCTATTATCATTTTGTTAACCAGGGAAATAATGTTTGTCAGGATGTCAGAAGACCAGTAAATTTTCTGGAACTTCCAGCAAAATCAGGTAGTCTTGACAGCTGGAGTTGGGGTTGCCTCGGGCAATGCGGGATTTGGACCTTGATGTCACTTAACCCTAAAAAGGCTGGCGGGACGGAATCCCCCCCCCCCAGACGTTTCACGCAATATGTCTGCAACAAGCAAAGCAGTTGCCATGGCGTTTCAGGATTTTTTTTTTTTTTTTTTTGAGACCAAATTTGCGACGTCAGGATTCGCAGTTCTGAAGTTATGTAACATTTTGTACTTGCATGTCAGACCAAAAATCACTCAAAAACGTGATTTTTGTGTACAATTTCAATATACAAATTGTGTTTTCAGCCAAAATTCATATATGTATGATTATTTTTACATCTACAGGTTGTGTCCCCGACAAATTTCATCCAAGAAACAATGGAAAACAAAAGGTTACAAAAACAAAGAAATACATAAGAAAGTTTAAAAAACAATAAAATACCTAGGAATTTCATTTTGATTCTGGATTTTTTTCCAGCACAATTTGCTAAGAACACTAAAAACAGTATCTAGACCAAGAAATTAGAATCTTTTTAGCTTTAATTAGTGATATACAGCTTAATTCTGATTTTATACATAAATTAGCATAATTAATTCATATGAACTTATTCCAGGTTATTAATTATGTATACAGTCTTGTCGATTATGTCATGGATGACGTGCGTGCCGACTTTCGGCGTGATCGTGCGGTCGAAGGCCAAGATCTCTAACCCCACCCCCTCCCCAGATATAACTGACTAGGGTTAATCATAATAGATAATAATATTTATTACACATAAACATATCCATCCACATGATGCCCAAGACACTCACAGTTAGTATTCTTGTTGTCCAAAAATTGATTAGTTGAAGCTTGTATGCTTCTTGCTCTTTTACCTTTAGATTTGTTTCTCCGTCAAGATTTGCCGTTGTCACATGACAATCCCCGTCTTCTCTCACCGTTGCCAATAACGCCATGTCACACGGCAGCTCTTCGTTGTTCATCACCTTTACTATATTGCCAACCTGAGATGACCAAACACAGATATACACAGTCATATACATTTTTTCCCCATTAGCAGGATTGCCAGTTAGAATTCATGAGAGGGCCTGAAATTTACCTACAATGAACATTTTTTACATAAAAAAAGCCTGAAAATAAATTGCCAGGGTCTGAATTCGGGCTTTTGCCTGAAAACTGGCATCACCGTGTTAGGATAATTTTACGATCAGTTTTGTCCAAGGAACCTTTTCAGACTACAAAACTCTTGTCCTAAAATTTGTCTAAGGACAAAACAAATTTTGTCCTTGTCTGAAGACAATTTTCAGAATGCACCACCAGGTCTTTCACACCTCCACAAAGAGACCAATGGTTTTAGGATTAATTGTAAAACCTATTGTTTGTTACTGAAGAATTTACTCATCAATACAACAGCTCACATCATTTCTACCACCCCTTCTTCTTTTTCATGTGCCATCTACATGTACTCCTAGCAGGTTGGCTACCATGGACCGCCACATTTTCCAATAACTTGCCTTTCTGATACATATATCTTAATTTTCTACACTCCTCATTATCATCCATCCACTGAATTTGTGGTCTCCCTCACCATGTCTATCCATTTCCAAAAGCATTCTCTGAAATCCATTCTTCCATATTTGACCAAAATATTTGCATTTTCTTTTTCTGATTGTATTCATTTAATAGTTGCTTTTTAGCCTTCATCATCAGTACGACTTACTTTGTTTTATGTGGTGTCCCTGATATTAGTAATATTTTTACACCTACACTGTACCCACATCTAAAAAGAAAATTCAGGGGTTTCTTTCTGTTGAGATCCCACTTACATGTATATCTTTGGACTTGACTTTCTTTTCGACGCCATCCTCTATTATGGTCGTCAGTCGGTTGTTCACCTCGTAATCCGCCTTATGACGCAACCAGTCCTCGTAACCCTGGACAAAGAAAGGTAGACAGATTTCATTTCATTTAAAGGATTGGAGGTTGACCTTAAATTGGGCTGAGACTATTCTAAAATCAAGTAAACTACGCTAGGATTCTGCTGTGAAAATTTTTTGGTCAAACGTTAACTCATTTTAAAGGAAGTACTGTCAATATCCCTTGTGACAGGCAAATCTGTTGTGTAGCTTTCTATGGGATTCATTTATCTCGGGTCTCAAGAGAAATACAATACTGTTATGTTCATGCTTGATTCTCCTTAAATAAACAAATTAAAAGAAATCCTTCCAGCTGGTGTGTAGTTGGTATATGTTTCAACTTATTTGGTTCTTGAGATATTTTCAAGCATTCCCAATCATTTAGCAGCTATATCCAAGTCATAAATACATTAAAGACGAGTTACAAACATACTCATCCCTGAAAGGAACTAAATACCTCAAGTGGTCAAAATTTGATCATCATGCAAGCATGCCAAAATGACAATTGCAGAAGTTGCTATGTCAGTATTCAGACCACGAATGAGTGCTCACTCTCAACGTGCCGAAGTCACAAATTTGTACCACACGCTACAATGTCCATGGAGCTGTGATTTCCCTGACATGTTAAGAGTTAAATGTAATCAAGCCATCTTCAAAAGGTTTATGCTATACACATACATTCCTGGAAATCTATAACACAAAATGCATATAATTTTTATAGTAAAGCATAAAACCTAGATCTGACCTTTAACCTTTAATATATTACACTCAAATTCTATTCAACCCATCTTTTTATGGTCATACACATATTTGTTCCAAGTACTTGTATTTTAAAGGTAAATGACATGATTGGGGGTAGTCTGAAACTACTCTAGAATCAAGTAAACTATGCAAGGATTCTCCTATGAAAATCTTGTAGTCAAACGTTGATTCATTCTAAAACAAACAATGTCAATATCACTCGTAGCACGGAAACCTGCTGTGTGGCTCTCTATGGGGCTTATTTTTATCGTCTCCGGAAAAAAATAAGATACTCCTATGTTTATGCTTGATTCTTGAAACAAACTACAGACAAATCCTCCCAGGTGGGAGATCCACTCCTGCTAGTGTATAGTTGGTATATATTTCAACTCATTTGGTTCTTGAGGCATTTTCAAGTGTTCCCAATCATGTCACTAACCTTTAAGGCATTTTATTCTAAAAGATATTGGAGCAACTTTTTAAAGGGGAATGAAACCCCGACATCTACTTGCATTCAGGGAATAGATAACAATAAGAGAAAGAAAATGGTGAAAGTTTGAACAAATTTGACTGAACCGTTCAAGAATTATAAATGTTCAAAGTTTACATAATCCTTATGTATGGAAGATTCTTAAATTGGCAACACTACCACTTTTTGAGATGAAAGTGCGGAGAACTTCCCATTGGTTTTGTACACAAATTTTCACAAATTTACGTTTTTCTGAAATGTTAGTTGTGAAGGTAATCAAATTCTTCCAGAAAACATGTACAAATCATTTTTGCTGGGACATACTTCTACAACGAGCAAGAGGCAATCAGATATTTCATTAAAAAATGAGAATAAGTGAAGATTTGTGTACAAAGCCAATGAGGAGTTCTCCACACTTTCATCTCAAAAAGTGGTAGAGTTGCCAATTTAAGAATCCTCCATAACAACGATTAAATAAACTTTGAACATTCATAACTTGTGAACGGTTCAACCAAATTTGCTCAAACTTTCACTGTTGTATTTCTTTTATTGTTCTGTATTCTCTGAGTACAGGAAGATGTCTGGGTTTCATTCTGCTTTAACCTTTGACTTGTCCAGAGAGCTAATCAGTTTAGGTGTTTAAAGAATAATTCAGGGTAAATTTCCCTCGAGCATTACAAGGTGCTTTTACCCATGCCGCAGTATGACTTTCAAAATGCGACCCTAAACAGCAGTAATTTGAAGTCGATCTCAGAATACCCTAAACAACGTATTCACGAAAGTTTGAAAAAATACCTAAACCAAGTATTCAAGTTTTTAAAAGATACCCTTTTGACAGTATACCTTCTGTTTCAAAAGTATACCCTTGTTTCGTGATTTTTGTGATTGTTGATACCTTTTCGCATGCTTACGCGGAGTACATGTCCGACGCGCTGAAAAACAACCCTTTTTACTCGTTTTTTCACACGCCGCATTGGTGTACACGTTGAATGGCACTGCCCCCCCCCCCCCCTGCGGAAATCCGGGAAATTTCATATTTTTGTTTATAATGCCTCCCACACCATTTTGTGTCAGAGGCATAAAAATCATGTTTTTTCTTGATATTGCAGTCACAAACATATATAGAGGGCAAACCCATAACTATGATGCTTGTAAAGCACTACTTTAGCGCAAATGCGCACATCTTTAATAAAAAGAAAAAACTACAACCTTTATAGCTGTCAAACACTTGCTGGTAAGGTGAGTGTTACAGATGGGAGATTTCAATTACAACAACCTGTACTTATCCAAAGCTATGTGGGCAACTACTAGTAACAGCAGATACATGTAAGTAGCAGTATCAATTACATATTCAACAGCAGCACAGTAGTATAGTATATAACAATGTTTGCTCAAAACGGGGTATTATCCCTAACATCTGTCAGTCTGCAAACACAGGCTTTATTTTGGCACTACAGTGCCTTGAGCCAAGGCAAATCTTGTTGGTCAGGGCTTGTGCCACAGCTATATACACTAGGGCCTACGGAAGTACAGTGAAACCTGTATATAAAGACCACTCACGAGTCACGGGGGGGGCACTCGACTGACAATGTGATACCTATGTGCCGCACCGAAGTCGAAAATCGGGGGTTCTGGGACAGGCTTGTTGAGCGGAAAATGGGGGTCTCCCGAACTGGAGCTAAGGCTTCAGAAAACCTCAAAATGCTATGCTCCGGAACTACAAAGCGGCAAAGTTCCGGCACGCCATGCTGAAAGGGAAATGTTCTGGCCCGGCCGCGCTGTTTCAAAAAATCAGAAGCGAAACTGCAAATTTGGGTGTCTCTGGAACTGAAAAAATAAAAAACTTCTGTGCCCCCTGAAATTGAGATGGTCTGGAACGGAAATTTGGGCTGAAAACGGGGGTCTCAACCGCGGCACATAGGTATCACACAATTATACTAAGTGTCCCCCCGGGACCACTCAATGGAGACACAAAAAATTGTCTTATGAGCAGGTGGTATTAAAGTACAGGTTCCTGTATATTTCATTGAGAAGCAATTTTCAAGGGAAACAAAACTTGTGGACTTTTTATATAGGTGGTCGCTAGAGCAGGTTTGAGTGTAGTAGTCTATGGTACAGATGGTTCAGACCCTGATTTGCGAAACCCGACAGACAAGGGTTTGCGCCTGCAAACTAAACATCTGTGGCACAAAATTGAATTGTAATTTAGTATACATTTGAATACAGCGTGTAGTACTGTATGCACCTGCACTTATACAGTATGTGTACCGGTATAGCAAATTACAATTATTGTCGGAAAGGTTTCTGCTTAACCCTTGGGGTGCTTCATTCGCCAATTTGCACTGATCAATAAATGCACCAAACAATTAATGAGTAACCTTCTCACAAACAAGTCTTTCACACCTTCTACTGTACGCATGAAAAGAGTGAAACCTATTGTGTAAAAAATGGCAAATTGAATAAGAAACCTTAATTTTCAACCTGAAGTTTACTTTTTTTAAATGTGACAAATCAATTGTTAAAAAATAATTCAATAAAATCACACCAATTAACAATTTACCTGAGTTTGATATATGATAATATTTTTAAAGGTGTATTTAAAGGAATTTCTTCTTTTAACATCTTGCTCACACAGACTCACTCAGCCTCACATAAATAAATTTTCATGAACTTACAACCTTTTAAGTATGTAATTTAATTTTGATAAATGGGATATTTGTTATAAATGTATGTATTTGTAACACCAGAAGAGTACGATAAAGAGTTGTGAAATAAAATAATGCAGTTTGCATTTTTTTAAATCTCATATAAAGGGACCAGAATTTTTTAGCAATTCAAAGCCATTATAATATGGCTGACAGATGCTGCTGCTCTGTTCCGTACATATGACAACACTTCTATTTTTAGCCTGATGCATTCAATCAATTTCCCCGGAACCACTTATTAAGCTGTCAATAAATGTCGTTTGTCAGAATTCAGAAAGCGGGGCCCGCTGCTGAGCGAATGCTGTGTCAATAGAGCTGGAGCAGAGCCAGAATTATTAGAAATGGGTGGGGCATGTAATATTTGAAATCAGCAAATGTCAACAAACATAGACCCACATCTGCAGTGTCTGTATCATGTCGTATACAATCTGTTTACATGGCCTGCTGTGCAAATATGTTTATGTCTACTGAGGCTGTAGAAGATTGTCTATTGAATTGATGGGGGGGATGAGCATTGGGGGAGAGGTCACTGACACTAGAGGGGGAGGCAGGAAGAAGAAGGACTTTTTATTTGGTCTTGGTCAGACATGAACTGGGAGGGAAACACATGTACCAAAAGGACCCCCACTCCACCTGCAAGGAAAAAATGACCCAGAAATGATTGAGCCCTGGGCCAACCCCCGCGAGAGAGCGCGGAATTAGTCTATGCTAGTTAAAAGTCAGATGTGACTATGTTTTTGGAATAGAGTCGCACTTGCAGAACTAGACAAATACTGACTAATTAATGAGAATATTGGGGATGCTGAAGGGGGTGCAACAATGGACGCGCATCATTCTCCCCTCCCCCCCCGCCACCCCCAGCAGTTCATGAAATGATGTGATGAGACTACTGCCAAAGTGAATTGGGTAGTAAACATAATTGTAGTTGGCGAAAAAAGGACCACCCTGGTGAAATTATGAATCGAAAACAGCTAATATGCATGGAAGTGAAAAAAAATGAATGTGTTAATAACCATCAGCAGGTGCCTGAAGAGCAAAAGAGCAGGACATAAAGAATATTGTGTACACATTTTAATGTCAGACAAAACAATATGCTAACTGGCAGCCGACAAACTGCTCCAATGATAATATCTCCACAGACAAAGAGTTAGGAGTTAGGGCTGGTACTGGGGTAAGGATTTGTATGTTAAGGCAGGTTAGCTAACATTGGCATTGGGGATCAACGGTTATAAATTACCAATTGGATTGTTTGTTTGAGCAAACTTGTCACTATGACAAAATAATTATTTGTAAATGGAATGAAGTGGATATGGACGCCAAATAACACCAAGACTCAAATAATATCATAACTCGTGTTACATTGAATGCTGAATAGAGAAATAATAGATGGCTTTCTTTGGGGGGGTGGTGTTGTTATATTAAATTCATTTTTAGTTATTTGGACTGACAGTACTTACAATGTAGGTATTCTGAAAATGACTAATTACATGTATGTTAGCTGTAGCACTACAAACCAGATGACAGACCAAACAGAAAATTTAGCAACTATATATGACATCTGTGTATAATACTTATCAACCAATTAACGTG
>JZLH01S0631193.1:2638-13198 GCA_001188425.1 Eucidaris tribuloides | reverse complement strand
AAAAAATTAAAATGGCCACCAAAACCTAAAAAGGACGCTATGGTCACATTATCTTTTTCAACATAACCACCTTCTTGTGATGGATTATACTCAATTCGAGGGTGCTGATTCCAAATCTGATGGATGCCAGGTGCGAAACCGCGAGCGTTTTTGTAAAAACACCAGAAAATCGAAATGGCCGCCAAAGCCATAAAAAGTCCACCAAGGTCCCTTTACCATACATATTTCCGTCATCTTTTTCAACATATACACTTTATTGTGATGTACTGTAGCCAATTTTAGGGTGCTGATTCCAAATCCGGTGGGTACCGAACTAAAAACCTTGAGGGTTTTCGTAAAAACGCACGAATGAATAATGGCTGCCTAAAACCCGATATGATGGCCCCTAAAATTGCATTATCGTGCATATCTAAATTATACTTTGGATATGTAAAATTTCTTTTGCTGGAATCTAATTAATTAAGGGTGCTGCTTCATAATCAGATGGGTGCTGGATGAAAAAATAAGCCTTTTTGAAACGTATTAGGTTGAAAGAGATGACTGAAATGTGTACGGTACTACCGGCCTTTTTAATAGTTTTAGCGGCCATTTTAATTTTTTCTGCGTTTTTCTAAAAACGCTCAAGGCTTCGGGTGTGGCACTCATTACATTTGGAATCAGCACCCTCGAATTGACTAGAATCTGTCAAACAAACATTACAATAGAATGTCGCGTGGTGTTTAGCTCGGACTAGTCTGAATAAAGACAAATTTGTACTTATTATTGTCCTTAAATAGGTTTTTTTACATATAACAAAACAAATTAACAGTCAAATAACAAAATAAATGTCATAAAAATGTTTCTTGTGAAATTCGCCACATTTTGATACCAAGGTCGATATACTTAGGACGATGTATGACCACCTTGCCCTTTTCCGTCAGACACTATGAGGAACAATAATTTGGTGCAAGATGAAAAAAAAAATAACTAAAAAGTGTACGGTCACACTGCTCGGTTGACTTGAATTAGATCGACCCACAAGCGATTAAATGAATAACTGCTTTACCAAAACCATGCCAAAACCATATTGTTCTGTATGATTTACTTTTTTGGCTAGTCCTTCACCGAAATCATTGACCTGTGAAAGCCACGGACGCCCCGAATGCTGATTGCCTTCATGCAAATAATTCTTAATCACGGTGGTTGGCTGATACATTCACCAACACTGGAAGTCATCACAAGGGCCCTCTACTGCTGTTCCATACGGTACGCCATCAACAAACTCCGCGCCAGACCATAGTCTCAGTTGGGCATAGACCAGGATGGATCCGAAAGCCAAAAATGGGATTGTTTTTCCGCCTGATGGCCAAGTACATCATTATCTGGTTAATTCCAGTAATATGCTGTCCAGTTGCAATTGTTTTCGACAATAAGGTGAGTTTTTTCTGACGTTTTCGCTTCAATTGAAGTGTGCCTTCGTTCAGTTGGATCCATGTCACCAGTGGAGAGTCGAAGCCTTAAACAAGAGTGTGTTCGTGAGTGGCTCATAAGTCATAAGCGGATAAGCTAAATATTCTTTCATCATGTAAAGAAGTTCAACATAAAACTTCACACTTTCAAAACTTTGCGCTGAAAATTAATGTTCGTGACAATATAGCCATCTAAATTCAAAACAATAAAATTTCGCGGTCACGGTAACTCTAACGGTAATTTAGAGAAGTAATATTCACGCACAAGTTAAAGGACATTCTGTGCTGGCTATTGTTAATAAGTATCAGTAACTGTGAAACAATACAAGTAACACTTTGGAATTTATATTGTTAGTCGGTATTTTTTTACGAGCGGAAATACCCTCGAAGTGTTGTCAGAAGCTGCAAGGGGGTGGCGATGGCTATATGTTGAATCTATAGCCATGTGTTCTGCTTAATCTCACACGCAGATTTGTCATGTTACTTCTACAACAGGTATTCTGTCAATGTTATTTATTCTCGTATCGTTATTGTACCAATCCCTCACTACTGCATCAACGTAAATATTTTGGAGATATGTGATGTGTATCTATCATTCTGTAAACAGTGTAGACCAAATTTCTACAACTCGCTTTGAGGATTAAAAAAAAATCGAATTCAACTTTCTTATTTCTGCGGATTCAAATTTTACTCGGAATGGTGTCAGCCTACTCTATTCCGAGTTAAAGTGACTCGGATTTAATCGATTAGATTTTCAGTTGCCTCCACACCATTTTGAGTCAAACATGTTTGATTTTTGCTGGAGACTTCTTCCAGTCCGCCCGGGGAGGGGAAGAGGGGGGGGGGGAGGGGCACTGTCATTACAAGGTGTACACCATGCGCGTGTATGGACTTTCAAAATAGACCCTAAACAAGTACTTATCTGTCCATCTCTGTCGATACCCTAAACAAGTATTCAAGTATTCAAGTACCCTAAACAAGTATTAAAGTCTGAAAAGATACCCTTTTAACTCTTAACGTGCCGAAGTCGCAGATCTGCGACCTAGGGGGGGGGGACGTGCCGAAGTCGCAGAGTTGATTTTGAAGGGCAATTTTCATCGTCTTATATTTCCCCGACTGTGTCACTGCGTGAGTTAAAAATTACATGAAACGAAAGAGCAAACTTCATGCTTTCAGAAAATGTAAACATAAACATATGAAAATTTTGCGTATTTCGATGAGTTTTCGAAATGTTCAGTACCAATTTTCACCGGGAAAAATAGCTCGCTACTTGGGACTGTGTGAGCAGCGCGCACTGTGCACTCGGGCGGAAAACTGTACAACAGCGCAAGAAGCTTTGCGTTGATTGGCTAATTTGTGCAGATGTTGATGCTATTAGAGACCGTTGCATTGATTGGCTGATCAACCCAAGTGGTGTAGTGGTCGCACATCACAAATTCAGAGGACGCAATGCCTACCGGGAAGGCAGTACAATGATGAGGTCATTGCCTGGATGCACTAAAAAAATCTTTAAAAATAAGCAGAGTGGAAAATTACCATATTTTGTGGTCTGATATATTAAGCGAGGACTATAGCTTCTACAGGTGTGCAGAAGTTGGAGAAATCAGGGTTGTAGTATTTTTAGTGATTTTTTTAGTGCAATGTTACAAGTTGGCTATTTTGGGCATTTAGCAGAGGTTCTGCATGGTTAGTCTTGAACCGAGGCGCTTAACTTTTTTTAGAGCTGGAAAACATCACAAATCATGTTTTTTATTGGAAAGCAGACATAATTTCCCTTCACCTGCTTCGATTTAAGAAAAATCTACGTTTCGATTAAATTTTGAGAGTGCTTTGAAGTTGCTGCATTTAACATAGGTTTCTATGGGCCCCTGGAAAGGTGCTGTGCAACCTAGTGTAGAGTTCAGAGTGTGGACTAAGGATTTTCCCCTTGCCGATCACGCCTGTTCTACGATGTTTTGCTGGTCAACATATGTGATAACGGAATTATACTAGCACTTATAATTATTCTTTGACTTCTTCTAATAATAGTATACTACTAGCGGGACCCGTGGAAAATCCACGGGTGTAAGGTTTAGACTATAATGAATAGAATTTTGGAGTGTGATTGCCTTGTGTATGTGTTGACACTTTATATATGTGTATGTGTTGGCACTTTATATGTGTGTATGATTGATGATTGGTCCCTGCTGTAGTTTTTGGATTTTTTTCCTGAAACTGCAGATTCATATTTATTTGTTAAAAAAATCGTATTTATGGACATTTTTGGAGGTTATTGTGAATACTGTTTTAATGGATTGTTATATTATGGATTTTTTTTTCGTGATGGAAAGAACATGATTTTTTTTTATTTGTTTTGAAATACCCATACCCTTGTCCTAAATTCTGACCGCGAGTAGCTGTTCCCATGATCTTGTACCCGTAACCGCTGGGCCGTACCCATACCCATACCCACAGGACCGTATTCGTATCTGTACCTCTTGTCTCCTACCCATAATCGCTGGTTCGTACCCACAGGTCCATATCCGTACCTGTACCTCTTGTCTCGTACCTCACGGTACATACTAGTTCTAACCCTGCCTCTCGTCTCATACCCGTACCTGCTGGGTGATGCTGTAGGCTGTACCTACACGTATCCGTAGGCTACCCGTACCTGTCCCTCTTGTCTCGTACTTGTACCCAATGGCTCATACCTTTACCCACAGGTATCCATACCCGTGTACCTCTCGTCTTGTCCCCGTACGGGTTGTTCGGTACCCTTATAGGCTACCGACAGCTCGGTACCCATATACCGACAGGGCCGTACCCATACACGTTTTCCTCCTCTTGTACCTGTGTATAACTTTACCCTTTTTCGTGTACCCATAATTTTTCATATCTATCAGCGTGTTTCTATTGAAGCTTATTTCCGGAATGAACCGGCTAATGGAGTAGAAGATCCCAATAGAAACAGACCTTCTGCGTCATTTTTCGTCTTTTTAGCGGAGAACGTTTAGCCGGTAATTATTCTGTTTTTTTTTTGTAGGATAATAGCGGAGAGCTGTACTATACTGTAAAACGCCAATTGAAACAGTCGGTTGCAATATCAACCGGTTAGCAACCGGAAATCAAAACCACGTGATCGGACTACATGCCGTTGTATTGAGGTCATATGTCAACTTTCTCAATCTCTTGCATTTACTAAGGTTATTTTGTATGGAAAAACGTACCTTTGTAGGAGAAAAGTGGATTTGTGTAGGGGAAAACATAGCTCCGTAGGGAATTGGCCTATTGGGGCGTAGGGGAGAAGTAGTGCCCGTAGGGGAAAATACGCATGCGGCGTAGGGGAAAATTAATATTTTGAGTGGCAGCCATGCTGGCTGGTCCAGAGTCCTGCACAAATGTGTATTAATGTGAACAATTCAAACAAAATAGAAACGGTCGGTTGCGGTATCAACCGGTTAGCAACCGGAAATCAACAAAACCATGTGATCAGAATACAGGACCCCTGGCTGCAGAGCGCGTGTGTTTGATTGAACATAAATTTGACCTCGGCCGTCCCACAATACCTTGCGGCAATCCAGGTCAACGGACTCTTAGCCGGTAATCGTATGATCCCCGTAGGAGCGATCGTGCTTTGCGGAAAACGCAATCGCAGCACACCGCTCTCCACTATTAGCCGGTTAAATTTTATCCGGATAAATAGGCCTATGGTATGCTCAATAGAAACATGCTGTATATACGCCAGTGCATACATTACATATATGACTCGTGCCGAGAGATAAAACTTGTTTTCCAACGTGTCAGACTGATCGATCATCGGAGTCAAGTCCGGTTTGCAAGGCTGCCACTCGTAGGGGGAAATCCCTACCATACGGAATTTCAGCAAACCGTAGGGAGTAGGGAATCCCTACGGGGAAAATGACCTTTCGCAGGGGAGAGTAGGGATTTTTGATGATTTTTAGGGTTTTTTGACAATTTCAAAAAATATTCTTAAATCCTCAAAGGTTTTCTAAGAACTCCCATTTATATTCGTCTGTAGACATTATTTGGGTAAATCCATTGTCCATGTTGGTCACAATATGGTATAATTACGAAAACCGTAACGCGCGCATGCAGTTGTATCGAGGTCATCACAATGTCAACTTTCTCAATAAAAATAAATCTCTTGCATTTACTAAGGTTATTTTGTAGGGGAAATCGTGCCTTTGTAGGGAAAAAGGTGGATTTTTGTAGGGGAAAACATAGCTCCGTGGGGGAAAATTGGCCTTTTGGGGCGTAGGGGAAAAGTAGTGTCCGTAGAAGATAATACGTATGCAGCGTAGGGGATAATTAATGTTTTGAGCTGGCAGCCCTGCCGGCTGGTCTAGAGTCCTGCACTGTGTGTTATGTGAACACAATTTAAACAAAAGACGGTACCACAAAAGTTCAGCAAACTTCAACTTTACATAATTTAACATTTCAATATGCACTAAGAAATACAACAGCTGTACTTGTTCATTCATGCCGCATCCCACTCTAAACTATATACACCAGTAGGCTTTAAAGTTACATTGATTTTTGAACAATTCACCACTCATTCCGCCAGCTTTTTAAGGTTTTGAATGGAATCACTTGTAATTTGCGGTGGCTGAAATACCACCCCCCCCCCCAAAAAAAAAGTTATAATAAAAGATGAAGAAGTAGGCCCTACTGCTACAGGAAAATGGTAAGGCAACAATTCCAAAGACAGAAGAAACCTGTGTGCCAGTGACAGGCGTGCGTCTGTCCATACAGCTAGTAAGTGTGATTCTGCCCACTGAACTTTTAACACACAGTGATTCTGCCACGGAGCATACACGCAAAAGAATGTAGACTGCACCGGGAGACTGCACAGTTGAACGCCACACAGATACGATCTCATACGGACTTTGGGGTACTTTTTTGACACAGACACAGAAAATAATGCCTTAGAATAACATTAAGGTTGAAATAGGTGTGATGAAGTTCTTTTCTATTCAGAAATTAGCTCAAGCGAAGAAAAAACGTGAATTTTACGATAATTTCTATGGCTATGCACATACACGGGCGAGAATGCCGAATCGGGTGTTTTTGGTCGGTAAAACGCCAAACTGGCAAAACCTTCGCGAAACTGTGAGACAGGTCTGGCATTTCTCACCGTAAGCTACGCTGGTGATTGTACGCGCACGTTTGTACGATTGTACGGCAAAAAGACTCCGAGAAATGCCCTCAAAACTCGGCGTTCGGGTGGTCGGCGTCGAAAACAATGGGCCAATGAACCAATAAGGACTATCGCCAGATCGAACTGCGGGGTCGACGCGAACGGAACGGCCCCGTTCGGGAGCCTTTTCAAAAAATGGAATCGTGGAAATACCGTCAAAAAGCCAAAAATCGCCAAATTAATGGTAAAACGCCAAACCCGCCAAATTAACGGTATTAGTATACAGGGTGGCCCAGAAAGAATGCTACGAGTACGATTGCTAATTTCTTCACCATTATTGGCAAAATGTCATTAATTTTTATTTCGTTGGTTAAAATATTCTTTTTCCAAAAAAATGATACCAAGATAATTGATTTTGAGTACGGCGTTTTGATTCTAGGGCCATTTTTCGGAGGCAATGCAGACAATTTTTCTACAGCGGCGGTCATCGGAACGCCGAGATATTCTGGCGTCCCAGCTTGCCATACCGGGCAAACCGCGATGACAATGGAAACATAGCTCGCATCGTCTTCCTTATGAAAGCGATGGCATTCCAAGCCCTTTTGTCATTGCGGTTTGTCCGGTATGGTAAGCTGAGATGCCAGAATATCACGGCGTTTCGATGACCGCCGCTGTTGAGAAATTGGCTAATTTGAGAAATTGCATTGCCTCCGAAAAATGGCCCTAGAATCAAAACGCCTTACTCGAAATCAATGATCTAGGTATCATTTTATTGGAAAAAGAATATTCTAACCAACAAAATAAAAATTAATGACATTTTGCCGATAATAGTGAAGAAATTAGCGATCATACTCGTAGCATTCTTTCTGGGCCACCCTGTATAAGACTACCACTACTACCCTGACACTACAACTGCCACTACTAATACTTCTCTTTCTACTGGTACTAGTACTATTACTACTACTTCGATAATGGTACTTCTACTACTACTACTACTACTACTACTACTACTACTACTACTACTGCTACTACTACTACTACTACTACTACTACTACCCCTAATGATATTACTATAGATTATAACTGCTATTCGTAAGAAGAACTGAGTGGTTCCTCTCAAAAACGCGATACAACCACTGTAGTGACTTTGGAGAGAATTCTTTATCCAACTTTGTGCCCGCGCCAATGGAAATTAGAAGTAAAATACAAAATATTACTGTCTCCTTTTATTTGTCATCAATCCTCGTATTATAGCTTGATAAATCGTTGGTTGATGTACTGATGTTAGTCATTTCGGGTGAAAAGGTAATTTGGCGCTTTTTACGGGGAATGATTGTGAATTTGTGATCGATCCAGTTTTGAGCAATGAGAGTTGGAAAGTCATATTCCGTTTTCTAGTTCAAGTCCACTACCCTGTCCCCCCCCCCCAAAAAAAAAAGAAATAGATAAAATATTCTTCGAGAAAAAGGACGATGACTTTCCATTTTCAACACCCGAATCGTTCTCATGACATGCTTGTCAACAGACAATGTACCGAATTCATATGTGATAAAATAACCGTAAAAGATAGTACATATAATTTGCCACAGGCTATCATTGACCACAGTTTAAAAAACAAATGTGAGCTACATAATCCTCCATGCTATCAGTGTCTAAAAAGGTCTAAAAATGAAGCCCTAAAAAATTGTATTTCAAAATGATGATTTAGTGCTTTAAAAAAGTGAAAATCTACAAGCACTCAAATTGACCGGATTTACCTGCTCATTTCCTCCCATAGACTTACTGTGTGCAGATCTAGGCTAGTTTATCATCCACCGCAGTGCAAATTGTTTATTCATGCATATCTTGGGAGTATAAATAAATTTATTTATATTATTAATTTAAGCATAAATTTCCAAACTTTTGTATTTTGGGGTGTGTATTTGTCCATTTCAGCACTACTATGTAGGTCAGATACCACAGCTCCACAATGTTAGTCTATGGCTTTAAAAATCAACCTTCTGTTAAAAGTATATCCCTTCTGCTGATTTTGGCGATTTTAATACGCTTTTCACTGTACGTCTGTGTATATCGCCCGACTGTTAAACCTTTTTACGCGTTTTTTTTTCCACGAGCATGGTGTGAACCTTGTAATGACAGTGCCCCCCCCCCAGTCTCCGACAGGTCCAGGAGAAGTAATGGTGACGTTTCCGCGACGTCGCTGCGACGTCTCCATCAAATTAATTATGAATCGATGAATGTTAATTGTCTGCTGGATACTGAAAGTCTGAAGGAATTGTCTCGGCGACGTAGCGGCGACGTCTTCCAGACTTGCTGGATACTGGAAGCAGATTGCAACAAAATGGAACATGTTTGATTTTCCTGTGACTCCTCGGAGATTTCGTTGAGATTCGAGTCGCTGGCTGGTCGCCAACTGTCTCCAGACCCAGGGGCGTCGATCCATGTTTCAGATTGGAGGGGGAGGGCAAAAGTGAAAAAATGCCCAAAATTTTCGGGGCGCTCCGCGCGCCAAATTTTAATACAGAATTGTGCACGCGAAGCGTGGCGAAAAATTGACAATTTTATATGTTTAATAGCATTGTTATGCCATGTTTAATGTTTTTATAATGCTTTCAAATGCTTTTTTAAAACATGTTTGCATTGCATATTAGGAATTTTTCAAATTGGCAAAATTATTGGGGGGCAAATCGATACGTTTGCACCCCAATATTCATTGGTGGGGCGATCGCTGCACCCCCCCCCCCCACGGATCAACGCCTCTGTCCAGACCAATGGGATACGGAATTCATGGGGATTACTCCGGGTCTTCGGTAGGTCGACGAGAAAACTCAAACTGTGTTCGAATGTTTAAACGTATTTTCCACTTTCCAGCAGGTCTCCGAGTCGCGGCGACGTGTCTATAGTTCGGGCCTTCGCTTTTGATAGCACACAGTACGTATGAAGAAATAACGCATGGGATAGTTTGAAGTGGGTTTGGATTGTGTGTTTGCACAGATGACAGATATCACTTCATGTAAACAGCATACCAGCGATATTCTAGGCATATCTGTAACATCATTGTTCTCCTCATGCATTCCAAAGACCTGTCATAAGTCATGTGGATTATTTGAAAGAAGTTTTTGTAATACAAGTATCTTATTTGTAACTTCGTTCATTCAAATTGGTTACTTTCATACCCTTTTTTATTGTGAAAATCAGAAACGTAACTATTAGAAGTAAATTAATTTTCTGCATTTTTCTCATATTGCTATAAATGCATTGTTCCTCTCATGCAAGTCCAAAGACAGTGAATTCTCGAATCACAAATAGGAAAATAAAACTATTGAAGATTCCATAATTTTCAATTCATTTACACGACTATACTGCTCTGTATGTAATTTTTATTTCATTCGATTTCCATTTTATTTATTTCCACATTCAACAATATAAACAAAGATTGACATACAAGATACAGATTAAAAACCTCAAGATTATGCACCCACCGCGACCAATTTGTACATAGGTGTTCCTGAGTTTTCTAGCTGGTTATCACCACATTATTATACGTTTAAAACAAACTGAAAACAATGTTAAAGTACTCAAAACTTTACAAATTTGAATACAATTGAAAAAATAAAATATTATAATATACACGTAAACAAATAAGTTTATGTCAAACCTGGACGACTACTACTATGACTACTACTACTACCACTACTACTACTACCACTACTACTACTACTACTACCACCACTACTACTACTACGACTACTACTACTACCACTACTACTACTACCACTACTACTACTACTATCACTACTACTACTACCACTACTACTACTACTACCACTACTACAACCACCACTACTACTACTACTACTATACTACTACTACTACTATTATTACTGCTAGTAGTACTACTTCTAACGACTACTAGTACTACTACTACTACTACTACTACTACTACTACTACTACTACTACTACTACTACTACTA
>JZLH01S0631185.1:9220-19376 GCA_001188425.1 Eucidaris tribuloides | reverse complement strand
TACGAGTTAACTTGTGTATGGGTCTATGGAAAATGCGTGTTACAGAGACACTAAATCGTCTCCAACGGGTTAACAATATCACGTCAGCTCTCCTAACTTATCATCGATTGTTAATATGGGTAGAGCGTCATAAAATTAAAGGACATACTTTGAAGTTGTATTGCATAATGTTTGCTGCTTTTCAAATAAAATTTGGTTTAAAGTCTTAATTTGATTGAAAACATAAAATGACATTTTCACCTTCAGCGGCATTTATTAAACAACAATCAGTTAAGTTGATCATCGCGTTAAATTCTACCTAACTGCAATATTAATATCCTGTATAAACGGCTTTAAAGGTAAATTACATTATTGTGGGTAATCCTCAATTTTGGCTAAAACTATTCTAGAATCAAGTAAAATTTACAAGGATTCTGCTTTGAAAATCTTGTAGTCAAACGTTGACTCATTCTAAAATAACTAACATCAATATCCCTCATAGTAGGCAAACTTGAAGTAATAGGGTTCTATTTATATCACGGCTCGAGAGAATTAAAACACTAGTATGCTCATGCTTGATTCTCCTTAAACAAATTAGAGACAATTCTTCCAGCTGGTGTATAGTTGGTATTATATTTCAACTCATTTGGTTCTCGAGGCATTTTCAAGTGTTCCCAATCATGTCACTAATCTTTAAAGCATACATCTGTCAGGTTTGTGTACGATCATTATGTATGGACCATTATTAATGGACCTTTATTCACACTGTCGTGGTGTCTTCATGTGCAGGCAAAAAGGACATATCGTCACAAGTATGTGAGGTTGACGTAACGGTGAGAGCATAAATGATTTATGTTCAGAAAATTGATAATCATCATTCTATTATTTGATTTAATTATTTCATATAAAGCAAATTGATATAACATTATAATTCCTGAATACATTTCATACTGCATTTCGTAGAATGAAGTTAAACAACGTTTAAAAAAAAAACGCTTGAAGGTCGATTATACCGAAAACACCTTTTCCGTACAGGGTAGAGGATTTATGTCCTTTTTGCGCGGAGTCAACGCCATCTTTTCTGTTAGCTATACGTGAATATGTGTCAATAATGCATTGTGTTACATGCTATCACCTATCTCGTAGATTCTGAAACTAAACTGATGCGAGTAATATGACTGTCGAGTCCATTTACGCTTTTAGGATGACATAATGGCTTCTGTAATTATTTGACCAAACGAACAAAAATTACGACTTCGTTTCGTGAATTTGAAAGTAAGACGCATCCATTAAGAGAAACATTATACATGCGTCCACTAATTTGTCTAAGACTATTACAATTACCATAAAATTTACACAAAAATATTAACCCGTACAGGACCTATAGGCCCGAAATATCTCAGACTGGTGTCTGTGGGAAAGGCGTGTTATGGAAATATAAAATTGTCTTCAGCGTTTTCATCCAATAACATGAGACACATTATAACATCTGGGGTGGAATTTTAAAGGGTACTAAAATCCTGAATTTATCCAGAATTTAGCCATGATTGATATACAAGTTTGCAGAATGATAAATGATATAGAAATTCATTTTTTTAAAATAAACTCAAGTCCCTGTTGAGATTCAAGGAAGATTTTGATCGCTATAATCTTATCCCAAGCTTTGAAAGGTGAGATATAGCTTTTGATAGAGATTGTTTCGGTATTTTAATGTTTGAAACCAGCCCCTGGCTGTAGAGTGTATATTCAGGGTCTCAGGATTTGTTTTGAACTTGTTATATTACTTGAGAAGAAGCAAGCATTAATTTACCAGGGTTGAATCAATCACCAGCCTTGACAAAAAAAAATGATCCTCAACAAAGCTAACACCACAAATTCCACCGTCACTGCATTTTTTGATATTAATTGTGTAAAATCACAGCAGAAACTTTAAACAGTATTATACACCATTTTTGCTATAAAAATATAATACTTGATTCTTGGCTCTTTTTGTTTTCATTCATTGCTTAAAGGTCTTTATTCTTATTTCTTATCTCTATCTTTCTTCCTTTTGCTTACTTTGCGTCTTTCATTCATCTCTCTTTCTTTTCTTTTTATTCCTTTCCTGTTGCAATCTTTCATTTTTCTTTGTTTCTTTCATTCTAGCCTTTTCCCTTCTACGTCTTTGTTTGTTTTTTTGTTCATTTACCTTTTTTTACTCTTATTATTCTTAACTCATTTTTCTTTCATTTCTACGCCTTTCCCTTGTCTTCATTTCCTTTCTCTTTTTCTTTCATTTTAGTCCTTTCTTTTTCTCTTTCTTGTTTTTATTCTCTTCTTTCTCTTCTTCAATTAGATTTTCTTTCCTTCCTTCTTTCTATCTTTCTTCTTTCTCTTCTTTCATCGGGATTCTTTTTTCCTTCTATCTCTTAAAATTTCATTTTCCTGCCATCTTGATTTGTTTCAAGTCTTCTTATCTTTTATTATTTCCTATATTTATTCTTTCTTTCATTTTCACTCTCATTATTCCAATCTCTCGTTTATCTTTTTTCCGTCTCTTCTTTTGTTAGCTTTTTCTTCGTACATTTTTTGGTTTAATGTTCATTCCATTACTTCTTTTGTTTTCTACCATGTCGACTTCCATGTTTAATTATAAAGATAGCAACCAGAATATATTGCGGTCAGAGAACCCAAACATTGATCGGGTCGTTATTTATGTAGTAGAAGATCTGTGTTAAAAACTATGTTAGAACGCCAATCTACATGTTGAACCCTATTCGACAGTGCTGCCTCAAAAAATGTGGGAAGTGAAAAACCGCTCCTTTGGCCATTAGAAAAATATTTTGTGACAGATGCTTACGATCACAACGTCTAAGAGCTTTGAAATACTGTTAGTTGTGCTTCAATTTGCTTGTCTTAATCTGAATCGCCAATTGCTGCCCACCTTTTACTACAGTCCCTTTAAACGTGACCCGAATTGTGAATTCCGCAGCCTTTTTGTTGTTTACAACATAATCTCGAGATTATTAAAAACAAGCAAATTTTATGTTGACCATGAACGGGTATACAGTAATACTTTCTAACCTGTCAAAGTGGGCGCTTTTCAGGTGAATCAATTTTTTTCTCAATAAATTGTGCCAAGCAAAAGGCAACTCTCTTGGGCACTTACAAAGTCATTGCATGCTTACATAACATTAACCTTAAGGGCAAAGTCTTAGTCTTCTCAAATGCTGTTTGTTTTGTTCAATTTGCTTGTTTGACTCAAGATACTTGTAAACAACAGACAGTGAGAATCACAATTGTGTCACTTTATGGAAGAGGGCCTGATGCTATCACTTGACTGTAGTAAAAGTGGCCAATTTTTTTTTATTTTACTTCCGTTGGTAACTGAACTAGCTCAGATTGAAAACAAGCAACTGAACAAACAAACCGGTATTTAAAGTAGACTATGCCCTTGATGGCATGTAAGCATGACTCACAAACTGTTTTATTCTCCATACCAAAGCAGCGGCCGCTTTTGACTTGTACAATTATATTTTGCAGGACGACACTGTACATGCCGCAAAATTGCAGTTTGTACATGTACAACAACAATTTTTATGTAAAATCAATGTAGGGTTGGCTGGTCTCGGGCTGTCTCGCGCCAAAATATCCGAGACCAGAAGTTCGAGACAGACAAGACCAAGACCAGCAGGGTTCGAGACGAGACCGAGACCAAGAAAGAGCATGCTGCTCTCGAGACTTGGTCGCGAGACAGACCAGTCTCGCATACCATCCAACATTGCGTCGTTATTTCATAATCATAAAAGAGGCGTCGCCTATTCATAATCAAATAGAGAGTTCGCCTATCGAAATCAAATAAGCAGGTTCGCTATTCATAATCAAAGAGAGCGCCGTCGCTATTCATAATGTGTGCGGAGGGTCGTTATTCGATAATCATAAAGTGGGGTCGCTATTCATAATGGAGTAAGACGGTCCGATATTCATAATCAAAGAAAAGGTTCGCGATTCATACATCAAGAGGAGGTCGTTATCATAATCGAAAAAGAAGCGTCGCTATTCATAATCAAAGAAAAAGGGTCGCTATCATAATGTATGCGGAAGGGTCGTTTTCATATGGAAAAGAGGCGTCGTTATCATAAATGTTATGGAAGGTCGTTATCATAATGGAAAGAAAAAAAAAAAAAAAAAAAAAAAAAAAAAAAAAAAAAAAAAAAAAAAAAAAAAAAAAAAAAAAAAAAAAAAAAAAAAATTATTATTATTATTTCTTTATTCATAATCAAAATTAAGAGGTTCTCTTATATTCTCTGAGGTCGCTATGTTAAATGTATGGAAGGGGGTCGTTATTCATAATCGTCATAAAAGTAGGGGGGTGTCGCTATTTCATATCAAAGAAAGGGTCGCTTATTCATTAAATGTATGCGGAAGGGTCGTTATTCAATATGGAAAAGAGGTCTTATTCATAATGTTATTGGAAGGTCAATATTATTAATGGAAAAAAGAGGGTCGCTATTCATAATCGAGTAAGGCGATCGCTATTCTTAATGTATGGGAAGGGTCAGTTATTATAGATCTATGGCGAAGGGCGGTTATTCATGTAATGGAAAGAGAGCGTCGCCTATTTAATCTCTTAGTAAGAGGTCCGCTAATTCTAATGTATGGGAGGGTCGCATTCATAATCATAAAAGAGGCGTCGCTTATTCATAATCAACTAAGAGGTTCGCTATTCATAATCAAAGAAGAGGGTCGCTATTCATATATGTATGGAATGTCGTATTCATAATCATAAAAGAGGCCGTCGACTATTCATAACGAGTAGAGGTCGCTATTTCATAATCACAGAATAAGGGTCGCTAGTCATTAATCAAAGAAAAGGAGCGTCGTTTCATTAGGGAAAAAGAGTTGTCGGCTATTCATAATTCAAATTAAGGGGTTGCGTATGTCATATCAAGGCGCCGGAAGCGGGGGGGGGCGGGGGGCGCAGAGGGACTTTGCCCCCCCCAAATAAAATTTTGGCGTGCGCCAAAACGAGTTTTTGCCCCCGCCAATGTGCCCCCCTGAAGCTGAAAAATTATTGTCATATACAGTATTTAAGGATCAAAATGCAGCCAAAAAAGCATTTTCTTGCTATAAAAATTGTCAATTTCAAACCTGAAAAATGCAAATTTTCTCCCTGACGCGGCACTTAGACTTCTAATGAATTAATGTACATGTTGCCCCGTTGAAACATACCGTTAGCTAACGCTTGCATTGTCCCTTTCTTCTTATAAGTTTCTAGCGATATAAGAATATTTTCATTGATCGAAAAATGCGCTCACTTTAAGCTTGTTAATAAATACATTGTAGACTTAAAACGAATGGCAAAGTGGATGTGGGGACTCGACTAATGCAAATGATATCTCTATTGCTCGGAAGAATTTAATACATATTGGCTAATAAGCGCACATCCACTTCGTCTACGTATAGCGTTCATGAGAAATGAAAAATTACGATGATTGAGCTCTCGCTCGGGTCGTCGCGCATATAAAGTGTATAAATAAATGTTTCCTGAAAGGATATGTGCTATTGTCGTATATTCCGTGTATCGATTTTCGTAATGTAAGAATTAATGTAATCAGACGGTGAATATCACAATTGTGAAGCACTCGCTCGCTTTTATCGGTACTTATAGATGAATAGTTTTCTTGATGTTTGATCGCGTAGAAATTTGTTTTTAAATGCTTTATAAATGCGATTGCTATACTCTATTTTTACGAAAAGTCCCTATTTATAAGGATATACCTTTAAATGATGTGTGTGTTTACCATGCCTAAATCACGTCTTTTCTATGTTTATTTTCAAAAATTCGGTGCCGTGGGGGGCGTATCCCCTGCCCACACACCTCCCCCCTCTTGGGTTATTCCCTCTTCTTCGCCAAGTTCTCTCTCTTTTGGAAAATGCCTAGAATAATCTTTTGTATGGTATTTCAAAAATTCCTGTGGAGGGATAACCACTCCTAGTTATGTCTCTTAATTACAGATTTTCATGGCATGAGCTTCCTTACTTGCTTTCGTTGAAAACTTCGGCTGGAGCTGTGAGCCGGCAAGTCGGTCCCAAACTATCTTTCTAAAATATGCTTTAAAATTATGCTATTTTCCATGCCATGCCGTAGAATCACGTCTTTTCTATGCGTATTTTCAAAAAGTTTCAAATCGTGAGAGCCGGCGATATCCGCTTCCACCAGGTCGATTACGCTTTCCTCGGCAAGTATACTACCCAATTACATTTCTTCACAGAGGCCTATACTTCCTCTACGATCTTTAAAAAAATGACTACAAGATTATCCCTAATAATTTTCGAGGGATACCTTAGAATATGTATAGACCATGCTAGGAATCGCGTCTTTTCTATGCGTATTGTTCAAAAAGTCTACATGGGGAGGGGGTATCCCACCTCCAACACCCTCCCCCGTTTCGGTCCTACATTCCCTCGCCATGTTCCGTCAAGCCCCTATTAGTAGACCCCGAAAATTTCTGCCCTGCTAAAACCGAGCATGCCCACACCCTTCCCCTACCCCGCTTGGTCGCCTTCAGTTCCCTCCCGATTACTGTTAATTGTGCCCCCATTGAGATTGCCCCCATCCAAACTAAAGCTGTTCCGGCGCGCTGTTCATAAGTAATGGCGTAAAGGTCGTTAATTCATAATCAAACATAGAGGGTCGATATCATAAATCGAAGAGAGGCGTCGTTATTCTATAATCATAAAGAGGTCGCTATTCATAACTAAAAATAGCTCGAAGTCATAATGGACAAAATGGGGTCGTTTCTAATCGAAGAAATAGTTTTTATTAATAATGCGACAAAAAGTCCGGAAACCATCCATGAAAACAAATTACGTCGTTATTTATCGAAGATAGGCGGCGTATCATAATGAATGAGAGGTCGCAATTTCAATGCTAAAAAAGAGGAAATGGTGAAACAGAATTCTACGTTACTCCCCATATTAAGCACTTCATCATGCCTAAATAATCAAAAGGACGATGTCTAAGTCTACAAATGAGATTTTTAATATCACAAAAAAAAAACCCTTTCCTGGGAGGAGGAAAGGGCATTTGTGATCCATATATCCTCCCTTTCCCCCAATATATTCTTTGGTTCGCATCTTCCTTTTGGATGAGGGAAAAGTTGCCGCGCGGTGGAGGGGGATGTCCTAGGGCGTAGTTGTCTGCGGATATGGGCCTTTAAATTCCAGGGATAAATAAATTTGTTTTACTTTTGGGTAAATATCAAGTCCTCGTAAGCCAAAATTTCATAATGCATGTACGTGATTTAAGATATCGTACGCATAGTTTGTGACACCGATAGTGGACAGTTCTTGGAAAATCAGTGTACTCACCTTTAGAAGCTATTTTTAGTGACAGGCTACTTGTGTAAATAAAGCTTTATATTATTGTTTATCATAATGTGTAGAGAAATGGCGACCCCTCTTTTATGATGTATGAATAACGACCCTTCCCATACTTATTGAATCCGACCCTCTTCTTCGATTTATGAATTTAGCGACCTCTTTTTCGATTATGAATTACGCCCTCTCTTTGATTATGATAGCCGACACTCTTCCCTTCCTGATATGACTACGCGACGCCTTTCTTTGATATTGAATAGCGACCCGTTACTCGTTATGAAATCGCGACCTCTTACTCGGATTACGAATAGCGACCCTCATTTTATGTATGAATACGACTCCCCCCCCCCCCTTCCCCCCCCCCTCCCATACATTGATGAATAGTGACCCTCTTCCTTTTATGAATAGCGACCCTCTTTTATATTATGAATAACGACTCCTTCCCATTATATTATGAAATATGCGACCCTCTTACCGATTATGGAATAACGACCCTCTTTTATGCATATGAATAACGACCCTTCCCATAGCATTTATGAATAGCCGACCCTTTTCTTTGATTAGATAGCGACCCTCTTACTCGATTATGAAGTAGCGACCTCTTTTTATGATTAGCTGAATACACGACCCTTCCCATACTTCATGAATAGTGACCCTCTTCCTCTTTATGATAGCGACCCTCTTTTATGTTATGAATAACACCGCTTCCCGATACATTATGACAATCAGCGACCCTTCTACTCGATTATGAATAACGACCCGTCTTTTATGCATTATGAATAACGACCGCTTCCAATACATTATGATAGCGACCTTTTCTTTATGAATAGCGACCCTCTTTTTCGCATTATGCAATAACGACCTCTTCTCTTGATTCAATGACTACAACCTTTTTCTATTGTTATGAATATCTACCTCTCTACCTCATTATGGAATAGCGACCCTCTTTTTATGATTATGTATAACGACCCTTTTTTTCCCCAGGTACATTATGAATAAGCGCCCCTTCTTACTCGATTATGATAACGATCTCCTTTTATATTATGATAACGACCCTTCCCATACATTCAGAATAGCGACCCTTTTCTTGATATGAATAGGCGCCCTCTTTTTCGATTATGAAATAACGACCCTCTCTTTAGCATTCATGAATAGCAAACCTTTATTTCTTTGTATTATATGAATAAACGACCCTTTCTTGATTATGAAATTAGCAAAACCTTTTCTTGATTATCTTGAATATCTACCCTCTTGACTCCATTATGAATAGACGACCCTCTTTTTTATTTATGAATAACGACCCTTCCACGATACATTATGCAATAGCCGACCACGTCTTACTCAGATTATGAATAACGGACCCTCTTTTATGATTATGAATAACGACCCTTCCCAAACATTTCGATGAAATAGCAGACCTCTTTGCTCCGATTAATGAATAGCGACCCCCTTTATGATTATGATAACGACCCTTGCCCTAATATGATAGCGAACACGTCTTCTTTGATTATGAATAGCGTACCCTCTTATTTGATTATTGAACGGAGCCGACCCTTTTGCTATTGATTATGGAATAGCGCACCCTTTTCTTCCATTATGACTAGCGACGCTTTTCTCTTGATTTGAATACACCCTTCTTCTTTGATTATGAAATAACGACCCTCTGTTTATGATTATGAATAGAACGCCCTTCCCATAATTATGTAGCACCCTTTTCTTTGATTATGCAATAGCGACCTTCTTTTTCGCTTGTGAATAACGACCTCTTCTTTGATTATGAAATGCAAACCTTTTCTGATGTGATTGATGAATATCGACCCTCTTTACTCCATTAGTAATTAGCGCGACCCTCTTTTGATTGGATGAAAAATAACGACCCTGCCTAAACTTAGACTAGCGACCCTTCTTTGCCGCTATTATCGAATAGCGACCCCCTTTAATGATTATGAATAAGACCCTTCCCATCATTATGAATAGCCGAACCTCTTCTTTATTATGAATAGCGACCCTCTTATTTGATTATGACTAGCGACCCTTTTCTTTGGATTATGAAAAATAGCGACCCTTTTCTTCCATCATGCTAGCGACCCTCTTATTCGATTCATGAATAGCCGAACCTCTTGATTTCATTATGAATAGCGACCCTCTTATTTGATTGATTGACTAGCGACCCTTTCTTTGATTATGAATAACGACCCCTCTTCTTGATTAGGAATAGCGCACCCTCTTTTATGATATGAATAACGACCCTCCATCACATTATGAATAGCGCAACCTCTGTATTGATTATGAATGGCGACCCTCTTCTTCGATTATGAATAGCGACCTCTTCTCTTGATTATGAATAGCGACCCTCTTCTTCCATTATGACTAGCGACCCTCTTCTTCGATTATGAATAACGAACCGCTATGGATATTGACCTTTGTTGACATACTGACCCTCTTCTTCTATTATGATAGCGACCCTCTTCTTTGATTATGAGTAGTGACCCTTAGTGATTAACAACCCCAATCTGGTATTATGAATAGCGACCCTTATGACTTATTATGTATAGTGACCTTATGACTTATTATGAATAGCGCGTCCTTATAGTTTATGACCCTTTTCTTCGATCTATGAATAGCGACCCTCTTTTATATTATGAGTGGCAATCCCTATGAATAATGGTCCTTATAAGTTTATGAATAATGACCTATTTTCCCTTTATGAATAGCGGACCCTTCACGTATAGGAAATTACACGTTATGAATAACGGCCCTTATGAAAATGGTCCTTATGAATAGTGGTCCTTTGCTAGCGGACATTAGTCCCGCT
>JZLH01S0631163.1:34148-47002 GCA_001188425.1 Eucidaris tribuloides | reverse complement strand
ATTTGTTCTTTCATATAAAACAGAAATCAAATCAAAGAAATAACTTAACATTAGACTGCATTATTGCTATAAACACACCCCTCCCTCAACTCTATCCCCTCCCCCCCCCCCAAGAATTTAGTTTCCCAATCTTGATAGTGACAGGATGCATTCTTAATGAAGCTGGGTCGCCACAACCATTTTGCTGAGATTTTATCCAACTGAAGAAATATGTACATCAAAATACAGTATTCAAAATTTGTGAGTCATACTGTATATCTTTATTTGTTTAACACAAATGAAATTATCAATTATATATTGACTAGTTGCTGAAGTTATGTGTACAATACAATGGTAGTCTGGATTCCAGACCCTAACTGTAGCTTGCAATCTGTTTTGTGGCTCAGAAAGGAAGAAGCCCATACACAGAAAGATTATCTCACTAAATGAAACAGGATGCATAATTTAATGAACATTAGAACAAAGCACTCCAATACTAAGTTGCTGTGCCAGATTGTATTGTAACACTGAGATAAGAGGTTGGTCTATCCAATGATTTTAAGGTGGGGGTTATTCAAAGTTTTTCCTGGGGTCACGAAAGGGTCACATAAAAAATAAATACAAAGAAATTTGATGAAGATTTTAAATGCAAGTTTGTAATACAGGGTTTACAGCTCCATAAAATATCTGCCTGCATTAAAAAAAAAATGCTAGGAGGTGGATAGTTTTTATCATTTTTTCTGTTATTATAAAATTACCATCATTGTACATTATATAAAAAATTTACACCTACAGTGTACATGCAATGTTATTGTGCAAGTTTAACAGTACATGTAGGACTACATGTATGTACTATTTAGTATAATAATTATGGAAAATGATCTCCATCTCCATCAGGGGAAATTCAACAATTCACCTTATTTTGGCGGTAACGGGTTGTCATATTTCCACTTCGCAAAAATCATTTCCCATTTACTTTTTACTGTGGTAGGCCCATGTACAAGTAAACAGAATATATGTAAATTCTATGATGAATATTTCAAACTTGTGCACTTGTCTTGTTGCCAACTGTACAGTATGCATACTGTACACTACATAGGCCTACAGTACATAGAATATACAGTAACACTGTTGCAACACACACACACACACACACACACACACACACACACACACACACACACACACACACACAACAACACACACACACACACACACACACAGACGACACACACACACACACACACACAGACACACACAGATACAGTACACACAGATTTACAGACACACACACAGGCACACAAACATATACACACACATACAAAAATACACAAACACACACACACACACAAAATCACATGACATGGTTGTACCACATAATGTGTAGTTTATCAAACTTGTATGTTTGATGTACATTCAGAGAATGAAGTCCACGGTCCATGTGTCATCATAATTCTTGTCAAATGTCTATTCCCACCCAACACATGCATGATAATAAAACCTATCACTGTGCATTGAATTTAAGCTGCATGTTTACTTAGAATATATTTCATCTCACTTCCAATGTCGTATGTGAATTACGCTCAATTGCTGATTGTTGCTTGATTGTTACCAAATTTTTGGTTTAACTGAAACATAAACAAGATATAAAGTTGGTGATTTTTTGGGGGTGGGTGAATTGTGTACATTTGATTCAAAAAAGTTTGTTTGGTCCAAGAAATTCTAACAATAATTGGCTTTTTTTTTGGCGGTGGGGGTGGGGCATTGGAACCACCCCCACCCCCCACAGCCCCCCCCCCCAAAAAAAAAAAATATCTAGCAGACAGTGCAATTACCATACAAGTCTCTGAAGGAGGTTTAGACAGATTTTTTTAAATTATTATTCTGATCCCAAAAAGTAGTCCAGATATACAGCATCCTACTGTACAAATATCAGTACATGTATTAAACACATCATCAAAAATTTCAAACTCCAAATGCAAAATCAGTTCAATGAGTTCATGTCAAATACCTACTTTGTGAAAACATTCAAATAACTTATAATAGAATTGTCCATACAATTTAAAACATAAAAAACATACATGTACATGTACATGTGTGTACAAAAGTCTTCAAATTGGCATTACATTGCAAAAGATATTAGAAATAGTACTTTCACATTCAAATCAGCAATGTTAACAGTAGTCTGTTCATTGTCTTATGTTTTATTTGATATTACAATACACAACCTTACCACAGTACAAAGTCCCAATAAAAGTAAATTTGTGCGACCAATTTGTAATAAAATAATCATCTTTCCATTCCATAACAATTCCCAGATGGGTTAACACTAATGGTAATATATGAAAAGGCAAATTACCTTTGGTCTAGCTAATATGAAAACAGAATAAGTCTTCTTCATCAATGATGCATTTGATATGGTCCAATTCATTACCAGTGATGCAAGGCCGAGTTGTATTATTGATAATCATAATGTGGAAAATGGAAACACTACCGTCTGCTGGTGTACTTTTTTTACACAGTACATAAGATTGCTATGATGCAAGTACAGTATAGATCTCTAATATCTCTATAAGCTACGAGTTGAAGGAAAACTTGCAAGTACACTATGGATTATGGAATCAGTAAAATAGCATTTTTGACCAAAAGTGAAAATGAAATCAGACAGAGGACAGGGAAATAACTAGAATTTACAGCTTTCACCAAAAACCTTGGATTACCACATTTACCACATTAAAGGCAAGGTCCACCCTGATGTCACCTTGGTTTTAATAAAAGCAGAACAATAAAAGAAACATATCAACCAAGGTTTGGTGAAAATTCATCAAAGAATAAGAGAGTTATGAATTTTTAAAGTTTTAAATTTGTGACGTTACATGCGAGCAGCTCCCCCATTGTCATGTAATATAAATAAATTCCATTCCATAAGTGCCATTTTCTCAGAAAATTGAGAATGATGTTACCTGTACATGCAATATATACATGTAATTAGAAACATTACTTCATACATGCTAACTAATAAAAAAAAAAAAAAAACATTCAATTATCATGAACCAAAAAAAGTGGCAATGTATTGGAAGTCACAAAATTAAAACTTTGAAACTTTGTAACTTTGCTATTCTTGGGTGGATTTTCGTCAAACTTTCAGTAATAAGTTTCTCTCATTGTTCTGCTTTTATTAAACCCAAGTTAACGTCAGGGTGGACCTTGCCTTTAAGTGGGCTCTGCTTTGTCAATTAGAAATTCCCTTTCTGATGATTTTGCCCTTAATAAATCATTCCAGGAATTTTTGTTCGTTATTTTCATTTTTAAAGAGGGGAAGAAATTGTCTGATGTTGTCAAGTTTAATCCAATAACCAGAATACAACACAATCCACATTGACTTTCATAATCAATTTTACAACATTGTTTTTATTATTTTATTGTAAATGAGTTTCCATTTTGAATCAGAACTTTCAATGCATGTCTGGTCACAAACTATGTACACAATTAGTGGAAGATTACAAAGCTGTCATAAACTGGTTTTGGGGGTGAAGAAGTAGAAATGAAAATCATTGTTTTAAAAGAAAAATGCATTTGTCTCAATATGTACATGTACATGTATGTTACTATTTTCGTCACCATTTTCTTTTTCCACACTTTTTTCTTAAATCACAGATGACTTTGCAAAGCTGCAGGATTTACGTACTTTCCGGATAAATAGTTGCATTTCATTTCTCCTTTGTTTATTGTTTATCTTTGTGGCAAGATGAACAATGACATTCACACAATTATAATGAAAGCAGACGATGGCTTTCCTTCTGGAAGATTCAATACAAAACAACCAACATGTATAATTTGGTTATTTCCACAACCAGTATTATACATGACAACAACTGGATGTTTTCTGTTTTAACCTTCTAAAACCCCTCATACACTGAAGGTACTTTTTCATGAAACAACATGTCAGTTCATAGTTTTTCCTTTTGATGTAATATCACTGAGAGGTTGGAATGATTAGGATAGAAGAGTTGAGGTAATTTCAGTTTAATTCAAATACTTGTTTTAATAGTGAGTATGGTTGTGAGGTTAAAATGATGCAATATGGATCACCAACATCAGCACTTTGGTGCAAAATTTCAGCTAACATTCAGGACACTGAAACAGTATCCTATGATTGCTTGAAGGTTGTCTAACCCCCCTACAGTGTACCTTGTTTTTATGCAAGATTATCAAGTTTTGGAAACAATCATGAAACAATACAACAGTAGCATTCCATTATTCCACGTAAAGTTCATACTTCCAAGTACACATTTTAATCAACTTGAAATACAACTGATCCCGGTGATCAAACATTATTCACTAGTGTTGCACGACTCCAGGATTTTTGGAAGTCGACTAGTCGCCGATCAAAAGTCGCGACTCTGACTATTTACCGACTCTTGGCATTCGGTTCTGTTGGTATGATCAATAGGTAAAAAGAAGAACACTACAACCTAAACAATGACTGTTCAGTGTCCTCCTTCAATGATTTCAGTGATTTTGATGCAAAAGCAGTCCATTGTTGTCCAATTTCATTGTCAATGATAATGGTTAGTTAACAGTTTGATAGATACAATATCTTGTAAAATTGTAACTTTCTAAATTCACTTTGACATAATTAGAGATTAAAGTTTGGTGAAAATCTCATAGTAAGGTCGATTTTCAATTTTCACTATCAAATCATCATCATCATGTTACGGCTCTCCCTTCTATATGTGCTTCTGTATTTACTGCCTTTGCCTGAAGAATACTATAGGCTTCCCTCAATATTCTGTTACTTCTCTTTTATATATTCATCTCTGATGGGTCATATACAGATAGAAGTTTTGTCTTCCATATTTTCTTCAGGATAGATAACTATGCATCCACATAGCCATCAGGATTCGAATAACGCTGACTTGGCTAACTTGACTGTCTTTTTATTACTTAGGTTTGCCTTTACCACAACCCATCGTTTATACCACCAACGGTCACGAAGTCGGAGTCCGGTCTCCCACAATGTACCAAGCGCCCACCCTAGTCAATGAACAATACCAGCCCCAAATTCCTCAGTCGAGAAAGAAGTCGGGGCATGTGCGGAGATCAGATGAATCCAGCGCACGTTCATTTCAGGTTTTCGACAATGATGTAAACCCTTATAATCTTTGGAAAAAAGTTGGAATATCCTTCTTAACCCCTCTCCGATGTTTGTTAGGACCAATAAAGAAAAAATCTTATGCGAAGGTTTATGTTAAATAAGAACCCCTCTAAAAGGTCCACACAAAGCATCTTTGATTTTACATATCTGTTGAACATTCCCTATTTTTTTTTAAAAATGAATTCTTAAAAAGTTTCCCGCGTAGACCTAACGAAAGAACCCCCTTTAGTCTCCGTTGGTCTATCAATGTGTGACATATTATGTTTAGTGAGCATTCGCCTCTGGTGACCTAAGTCCCATGAGCATACTTACATTTTAATTTCGATATTAAAACGTGTCAACCTTCATAGTGGTATTAGCAGATGGGTCCATTATTTCACGTAAATTTTTACTTTTCGTTCATTCCATGTCTCCAAACTCAGGGGTGTAAATGAAAGGGATTGGTTTCTGTGTCTATGCTATTTCACCCAGTGCAATATGCTTGAAGAGGCCCTCCTCATTATATTCTTCCATTCATTGTGTCCATTTTCATGTTCCAATGTAAATCAAACTCTGTAATATTTTCCGATATCTGTCCACCTTCGCTATTTTGCCTGCCTCTTAAAACACCTGTTCCTTAGTTCCATAATAACATGCCATATTCCCAGATATTATCTGTCCACCTCTACTCCTTGCCTGCCTTTTTCCTGATAAGCCTCTCTGGGCTGTCCAGTTAGTTTGTGTGTCCATCGATACCTCTCCTTCTGGCTTACCATGCAGTTCCCACTATCCAATCTTTTCTTCCAATTTAATTTTCTGTACTTTTGTCCGCACTTCGTTTTTTCCTTCTCAATGGTTAACCCATCCTCCTACGTCCTTCTCCTCCCTCCTCCTCCCCTCCTCCTCCTCTCCTCCTCCCCTCCTCTTTTAACCTTCATGTTTGTTTCACACACTACGTGATTACCAACACCCCTCACCCTCCCTCCTCCTCTTATCCTCCCCCCAATATTGAACTTTTCTGCTCATAGTAAGCAACATATTGTCATTGATTTTTTGACTTGTTTATGATGGCATACAACTATCTGACTAGAAGCATGAGTCGATTCTACCAGCAATTTTAAAAGTCGAGTCCGCGACTCCGTGCGACGATATCCACGACACCGACATTTTGGCCGACTCATGTATGTCAGTTCCACACTATTATGCAAACTTCCACTATACACCTTTTTTCAAGCTCAACCACCCCTCACAAAATTTAAGTTGGTATAATGTCATGTGCGACTAACGTCCCTGACATAGGATGTATCCCCTACCCTCTTACCTAACGCCTGTGACTTTATCCAGCAACGCTTAGAACCAATGCTCGGTGGAAGTGTGGCTAGCTGTATTGCTGTGGCATGTATACACATCCATAAATTAGGCTATGATTTTGTGATGGGATTCAGTAGTCGAAAGTTGCTATGGCAATTTTGAATATTTTGACTTGGGTGGCAGTGATAAAACATGGGTGCTATCAGGTGACAGCCACAAACTTTGATTATCCTGGTTGTAAAAGATATGTGTATTTTTCTACAATACCGGACGTCAGATTATCACATCACAGAAGCATTCAATAATGTCATATTTTTCATTTTTTCACAATACAGCTCTGCTTATATTCTTTTCAAAGACTTCTTTTATAATATGTGGAACGTAGATTAGTATAGCAACTTACTAAATTGGGTCCAAACACTATCAATGATTTTTTTTCCTTACGCTCAAAAATTATACAGTGAAAATGGCCTAATAAGTGAAACAACCAAAAGTGTTGACATGGATTTACAGCTCATACAGAAGAACGCAGTTTGTGCAGCTTTTTTCTAATAAATGCAGGTAATTTTTTAGATTTGATTCTCTGAAAATAACATGTACTTTTCAGTAAACATCAAAAAATCCCTCTTGAAAATGTTAAAAGAGTGCTTCAAATAGCTAGATTCGCCATTATGCATAAAACGCCGTTACTCTTGGTGTTCCACCCTATTTTTAAAAGGTGATGAACGTTACACCATGGAGTTGGAATGGGCTTACGATGAGTAAGAGGAATTGAAACTTCTCCTGGTTTGAAGAACTCTATGCATAATAACATCACACACCAAAAAAGTAACCCAAACAATGGTCAATTTAAGCAATGCTGCTCGGGTACACGATGAAATAGTGGCTATCTTTTGGTGTCCAAAATCTCACCACCGCGCTCCTTACAGCTTGATTTTTCTGATCAGCCACTCTAAATCTTTTAATCGCCTTGACTGCAGTCGCAAATTTGTGCTCTAAAATCAGCATCATGAGGTGTATCCAAAACGCGCAAAAGTGAAATCATCAAAATTGAAATTTTGAGAAGAATAGGCAGCATAACTTGAAGTTTGGTGTCCACCCCCAGGCTTTGTGGAACACCCGTTACCGGGCGATATGGCAGACATTAGGAATTATCGCTCCAAATAAACAAAAGCCAATTATTCTTCTTAGAAAAGAAAATGAATACACTATGACTAAAGCCAACTAAAGAGAAAAATAAATCTTTTGGCTTTAGCAAACAGGAGATTTCTAAACCTGTGCCATAACGGTTGTTACTCCGTGGTACACCAGGCACAATTGACATAAACTACCATTTGATATGCATTTGGTAAACTGAAAATTTATGTTTATTTAGAGGAATCTGTTCTAAACTATGGGGTTATCTCTCTCCTGCCACACCAGAGCCTTCCCTGAAAAAGACCTTGGAAATATTTTCAGTGCATTTTGATTGTTTTCTCAGGAGATTAAAAGTTTAGAGCCATGTCACACTTTCATACCCCAGTATTGTAAAAGTACACATATACTTTGAATCTAGCCATAGAGATTCACTACCAAATACATGGTGGAATTGCATGTTTTGTATCATGTACATGTACACACATACATGTACATGTATGTTTGTGGCATAGGTACAGTGCACATTCTACAATCAACATTCAGATTTCAGTTTGAAAGAACATTTACAATTAATAATTTAATCAAGAACTGCAGTTCATCCTAAAAATTTCACTTTGTCACAAATGTTATTGTTTAACACTTTGGTTGTTGGACTAAAATCAAGGCATGTTAGCCAGAAACAGGATTGTTTTGTAGTAATCAGGTCGCGCTTCTTTTTTTTTAATTGCACGAGCTAGGCAGACTAGTTAGCTAAAATTTTGGGTAGTCCGCCAGAATTCTGACTAGCCCGCTCCCCAACATTGAATATTTTTCTTAATGTTTCCTGCGACATTAGATTAATACTTTGGCTAGCTATGTGGACTAGTTACTTTAGATTTTGGCTAGTCCGCCGTGATTTTTGCTAGCCATTGACTAGCGGGCTACTGTTCACCGTGAACACTGGTAATGTGCATAAGAGCATATAATTATCCAATCATGGGAGTGAAAATATGTATTTCATCTTTATTGACCTGGTAAAGATGCAATACCCTCTCCCAAAATGGTCCTTCAAAGCAAGCACAGTACACTACAACCAAAAACTACAATCAAGTATGCATTTCATGTTTTAGACCAAGCACCTACATGTATTTCATTGGAAGGTTTCACGCTTTGTCAGTTCTCATCAATATCAAAAATATCACTAACTCCCCTTGGTGTCTTCAGACTCCTTAAATTTATGGGACATGGGCACAGCCTGTGCATCTGCGGGATAATCTAATATAGCTTAGCTTTTTGTCTGCACTTGGAATCAGTCAAGAAGAAAAATAAAATCGTAATTAAGAGGATGGAAGATTTGTAATTATTTTAGAGAGCAGTTAAGTGAGACAAAGTGTACGCTGCATGTTCAGTATGTGCACATTTCATGCTTTTATTGGAAGCAGCAACTCCAACTGAAAAAAGTTTCTATTTTCTTCAATTTATTACTTTATTTTTTGAACGAGAATCAAAGATATTGTCACAATAAAATGTAAATTCACAAGAACTATTGAAGTTACATTACAGTTTACGATGCATGATTTTAGGATTTCATAAATTCTTATCTGTTTTCAAGCCATTCTCAAATTGAACGGGTATAAGATTTGCCCCATTGTTATCTTTTGAAAAGTGCAGGAATTGACATCAATATATTAAAGGTAAATGATATGATTGGGGGTAGTCCTCAACTTGGGCTGAAACTACTCTAGAATCAAGTAAACTATGCAAGGATTATCCTGTGAAAATCTTGTAGTCAAATGTTGACTCATTCTAAAATAAACAATGTCAATATCACTTGTAGCACGGAAACCTGCTGTGTGGCTTTTTACGGGGCTTATTTTTATCCTCCCTGGATAAAATTAAGATACTCCTATGTTTATGCTTGATACTCCTTAAGTAAACAAATTACAGACAAATCCTCCCAGGTGGGAGATCCACTCCTGCTAGTGTATAGTTGGTATATATTTTAACTCATTTGGTTCTTGAGGCATTTTCAAGTGTTCCCAATCATGTCACTAACCTTTAATGTTGCACTGCTTACATTTTTTCCCAATATATTAAATAGAAAACATTTATACAATATAAAAGGCTAATTATAGGTTATGTTAAACCAGTAAGACAGTTTACAGTATTTCACTTTCACTATGTCACATGCATAACCAAAATGGCAAAATGGCTTGGACTTCCCAAATTGATGACATAACAAAAAAGAAATTTACATTATCATCTTTTTTTCTTTTGCTTTGTTTCTTTGTGTGTGTGTGTGTGTGTGTGTGTGTGTTGTAATCGCCTCCAACCGTGGAAGTTTTGGATTAATTTTACTGTACAATCGCGGACATACCTTCCAGGGGGGATGGTCCACGTTTTTACATCTTGTTGTACTGTAATTGAGGTGATTATGCGGCATTACAACCAGTAAGCAAGGTATGGGGTAGTATAGAGAACGTCCGCATTTGGAGGTTGTGTACTGTAATGTATACGTCCGCATTTGGATATTGTGTACTGTAATGTATACGTCCGCAGTTGTCAGAAGTTTCGTCCTCATTTAATAAGTAAAAATTGCTGTGTGTGTCTCCCGTATTGCCGTGTATGTCCTTGGTATTACCGTTACAAACACACACTCACACACAGATATACTCACACTACAAATTGTACGTCCTCGGTCGAAGGAGATTACACATATGTGTGTGTGTGTGTGTGTGTGAGATGGTGTGTGTGTGTGTGGTGTGTACATTGTGTGTGTGTGTGTAGTGAGTGTGTTGTGTGTGTGTTGTGTGTGTGTGTGTGTGTGTGTGTGTGGTGTGTGTGTGTGTGGTGTGTGTGTGTGTGTGTGTGTGTGTGTGTGTGTGTGTGTGTGTGTGTGTGTGTGTTTGTGTATGTCTCCTGGAGACAAAAATTCATAGCATATAGCATACACTAGACAGCAATTTGCTTTTTCCTCACTTTTCAAATTCTAGGTTATTACTGATCTCCGGATTTTACACATGTCCTTCATACAGAATAGCCCAAGGGTATGAGGGATGTTTTGCTGTGCTATGGGAGGGGTGTAAGGGAGATTTGTGCCTTTAAATATGAGCTGGGTACAAGGGGCACAGAAGGCCATGGCCTCAGGTGGCCTTAAACATTCCTGCTCTACATCAAGGCCACTACAAATAATAATGGAAGAATTGATACTTGCCTTCCCAGCTAAATCATTTGTGACGAGGTAATGAACAAGGTTCCGTCCAATGAAACCGCAACCTAAACAAGAAAAAAAAATGGAGCAAATGAAAGAATTAGCGAGCATTATTTCTGTTATTTGCAAAACTGGTTAACCTACCACACAAAAATTGGGTAGTTTTCGATTAACCTTGAAACATTATTTGAAAGCTTGGTGTACCCTGGGGTACAAAATAGAAATCCACTATTTAATTTATTTATTTATTTTCAGCATTGTAGCCTGGGTTACCAAACCATGTAAAGATTACTTTTGTAGTGTGATCTTCAATGTTGAAAAACTCTTCTTGTGCAAATAATTTAAGTGGTCTTTTTACAACAATAAATGCCTGAAAAATACCAACTTCAACATTTTGTTCACTTGATTTTTGTCAGTTTACTGTATGTTCACATGTTGGAGAGCACAGCGTTTACTTGAATTCTGTTAGGATACCAATATCTCCTGATCATGTATCTGTGCAAAATAACATTAAAGGTTAGCTGACATTCATAGATTCAAAACAGTTCTGGGTCTTCACAGTTGGTTAACCTTTTCAACACCAGAAAGAATTAATTTGTTTCTTATCAAATCAAGCAACTGAATATCAATGAATTAAAATACAAACATCAAGCATAAAAATGAAGGAACCAATTAAAGATTGGGTTATTCATTTGCACGTTAAACAAGAGCCCCGGGGGGCACGACGCTCACCTGAGGTCTCGCAAACTCTCTATGGTACACATAGAAAAAACATCAGCTATATGTATAGTTTTGGCCCTTAGAGCCTGATATCTGGGCACCCATGTACAGTAGCTAAATGAACGATTTGGAAAACTTTGCATCCCCTTGCCATATAACTGATTTTGCCAAGTTTAATTAAGTTCTAACATCCGTTTTTATACAAAGAAGGCACGCCCTAGTATCTTAACATTTGATCTTTGACCTACCTATGTGACATTGACCCCAATCTAACGTTGAGGTCACTATACATGTAGCATCTACCATCCAAGTTAGTCACAAACGGGCCAATACCAACCAAAGAAGAAGCAGTTGACTTTATTTGACCTTTGACCTACATATGTGACCTTTGACCTGCAAATAACATTAAGGACCCAGTTACGCATCTACCACCCAAGTTTGGTTACAAATGGGCTTGTGGTTAGAAAGTTATCTAATTTGGGCCCTTTTGGGCCCTGCCCCTGGGCCCCCAGACGGGCCTGGTGTACCATTCCAGAAAACCTCTATCCCCTCCCCCTGAGGATCATTCCCACCAAGTTTGGTTCAAATCCATGGATGTGAATGTGAATTATTCCCATAGGGCCCCATCCCAAACTTTGGCCCCCCTTAGGGGCCAAACGGGGCCACCCTGGTCATTGCCATGAGGAACATTAATGTAGCACATATAGAGGTATCTACATACAAAGTGGCTTAACTAAACTATTTCTGGATCTAGAGAAGAAGTTGTTTGAAAACTACCTACTTTTGGCCCTTTAGGGCCCTGCCCCTGGGCCCCCAGGGGGGCCAGGTGTACCATTTGAGGACCCTTGAATCCCCACCCCCTAACGATCAATCCTGCCAAGTTTGGGCAAAATCCAATCATGCATTTTGAAGAAGAAGCTGAAAATGTGTAAAAGTTTACGCACGACGCACGACGAACGACGAACGACGAACACCGAACGACGAACGACGGACGACGGACGAAAAGCGATCGCAATAGCTCACTTGAGCCTTTGGCTCAGGTGAGCTAAAAACATCTAAATGAATGAAATCAGCTGAAATCATATCCAATGTGAAGATTGATACATGTATAAATAAACACCTCTCATAGAGACTTGGGGTAAAATATTGAGCTTTGGTGAAAATCTTGGCAGTTAAACTTCATCCTTTTTCAAATGACTCAGAAGCCTTTTAAACAAATCTGCGACGTCAAATGTGCACGTGCCGTTCCAAAATTGTCCGATCAGCCGTTAGCCAAAGGTCGCGCGGAGGTTAGCCGTTTAACCAATCAGTGCGTTCCGCTGGTCTTGGGACGGTACACATAACCGTGATTCACAATTTGAGCAAAATTTAAACTCACGG
>JZLH01S0631142.1:70847-81039 GCA_001188425.1 Eucidaris tribuloides | reverse complement strand
TTAAAAAAAAAGTCAAACTTTGATATCTGAGCTACATAGTAGTGTTCAAATGAACAAATAAACACCATAGAATACAAAAGTTTGGAAAGTTATGCTGCCAATGGCAAGGTATGCATGAATAAACAATTTCTACTCCGGTGGATGATAAAATAGCCTAGATCTGCACACAGTACGTCTATGGGAGGAAATGGGCAGGTGAATCCAGTCAATTTGAATGCTTGTAGATTTTCACTTTTTTAAAGCATTAAATCATCATTTTGAAATACAATTTTTTTCAGGGCTTCATTTTTAGACCTCATCAAAGACACTTGGAGCGTGGAGGATTATGTAGCTCACATTTTTTTAAGTGTGGTAAATGTTAGCCTGTGGCTTAAGTTATTGATTTTTTCTTAAAATCATCCAAGGCATGCTCTACTTCCAGGCAAAATTGGGAGAAAGAATCATTCTATGGAAGGAGACACATGTATTCAAGTCAAAATGCCGTGACATTGCATTGATGAATGTGTAAATGACAGACACATATTGCTCATCTGATGACATAAATGGTACCCTGGGGTACCAAATACAAATCCACCATTTTGTTGAATTATTATCTTTTTTTAGCACTGTGCCCTGGATTACAAAACTGTGTAAAAGTTATGTTTAACCCATTGGAGACTAAGTACGAGTTAACTCGTTTTGAGGTCTATGGAAAATGTGTGTTATAGCGAAATGAAATCGTTTCTAATGGGTTAAAGTGTAAAAGTAACAACATTTTCACTCCACTTTTGTAAGTTTATGTCTGTTCATTGTGCACTTGCGCAGCCTCTGCATCATAACCACTGATCTCGGTGATAACTGTGAAAATATACTTTTTGACACCAGAGGGTGCTACACAACACTGTACACCGGAGTACAACGGTACCCCGGGGTAGCGCGTGGTGCATCATTTATAAGAAATGACACTTTTGTCACTTACTCCCTTTGCTAGAGTAGAGCAGTATTACCTTAGTTCTTAACTCTAGTGAGATACCATTTCACAGAAATGTAACTACAGTATGTTATTCCATTTGAACACATTTTACCATTTTAACCTACTTGTATCACTGTGGAACATTTGGAAAATACAATAAAAAGTCAAATGAAATGTGATCACAGATGTAAATTTCTCAGTACTGCAAAAGCAATAAGCAACAAGTTTAATGGGGTACTGGTTGGGATGGGGGATTGGGGGGGGGGGGAGGATGTCAAGATTTTTGTGAAATTCGCTGGTACATAGAGCACAATGAAAACTGTTGACAAAAATACTTCCCACCTCATCAAAAACGGCACATCCCATACCTTGCCTGGTTTGTTGCATTTAGAACTCTTTCAAAAATATACGTAATGAAACGGGGGTTACACCCTTCTTTTCCTTTGGGAGAGGGGTGGGAGGGGAAGGGTTCATTTGAATGCCACACTGGCATATTCATAATACTTGTATGTGAAGTGTGTAAGACAGTTGTTGCTTCCAGGGTCGAGTTACAACACAATGGTACAGTGTACTCTCGTTATAAAGAAGTCCTTGGGACCCATGGTATTTAGTTACAACACAATGGTACAGTGTACTCTCGTTATAAAGAAGTCCTTGGGACCCATGGTATTTAGTTACAACACAATGGTACAGTGTACTCTCGATATAAAGAAGTCCTTGGGACCCATGGTATTTGTTCTTTATAACAAAATTTCTTTATATCAGGGTTGCAAAAACAATAAAATACAAAGGAAATCCAAGATATGGGACCAGAGATTTTACTTCTTTATAATGACATTTTGTTATATCAGTGTTCTTTATAACGAGAGCACACTGTATGAGTAATATTTATCTGCAAGTTCTCTTAAAACAGGGAAAATTGTTCAAATTGGTTTAATGTGGGAAAAGTTACAGATAATTGCTTGACAATATCTAAGTTAGAGGGATTCGGCTTTATCCATTGTTCCAAGTTGTGAGGTTCTGATGTTTTTCTTTTCGCAGGATGGACAACCAGAAAACATGTTGCCTGTGGCCATCTTTAGTGCGGAGGCATAACAAACACATTCTCAGTGCTCATAGGATGTCCAAATATCAAGATTGAAGTTGCACAAAACTCATTCTTAAAGGTAAATGACATCATTGGGGGTAGTCCTCAACTTGGGCTGATACTACTCTAGAATCAAGTAAACTATGCAAGGCTTCTCCTGTGTAAATCTTGTAGTCAAACGATCACTCATTCTAAAACAAACAATGTCAATATCACTAGCAGCATGGAAACCTGCTGTGTGGCTCTCTATGGGGCTTATTTTTATCCTACCCGGCAAAGAATAAGATACTCCTATGTTTATGCTTGATTCTCCTTAAGTAAACAAATTACAGACAAATCCTCCCAGGTGGGAGATCCATGTCTGCTAGTGAACAGCTGGTATATATTTCAACTCATTTGGTTCTTGAGGCATTTTCAAGTGTTCCCAATGATGTCACTAACCTTTAAACTGGTTATACTGTGTGTTTTTGATCTGTAAGCCTTAAAAAAGCTAAAGAATTGTTTGGGCACTTGGCAGAAAGATGTTAACAACACAGATGTTGAATAGCATCGTTCTGGCGGAAACGCAAAGAACAGAGCTCAAATTAGCGAGCACATAAAATACATTCAATGGTTCTACAGAAAACAGGAGAACATAAAATCAATGGAAATACTGACTGTTCAGATTAAAATAACAACGTAAGCTGTTGATACAGATAAACCATTAATATTGCACATATTTGATTTCTGCTTTAGAGAAAAAACAGCATGTTGCTGGGTCAAGACATGTTTTTTCAAGGAGTAATTGCTGATCAAAATTGAATTTAATCACTTGGGACCCACACTCAAATCATCATATGCAATGTTTATGGATTATTGTTGTAGCTGTAATGAGGGGTTCCACTTTCCATAGATATGTTAGAAGGTGTCATGGCGAAGTTCATGTGGCAATTCCAGTGGATACTCCCACACCCTCTGGAATAATCACAAACACCAAACATGCTGTAAACTATTTAGGATGGATGTATAGACCTTTCCCGTTTTGAGAATGGGACATCACTTCGCCCTCCATAGCCGGGGGGCTTCCATGAGTGTAACAAAAGACAGATATTTTCATTTTCTTTAGTTCAGAAATGCCTGTACATCTGGGCTATATTGCATCATCTTTTGTTGTGCTCTACAAGACCCCCCCCCCCCTCCACCCAGCTATGCTGCACATCATGTCCTCAAAAGTGACCAAGTTTACAACAATGCATTTATTTCACAAGCTCCCAAATTTACTGGTGGACATCAAGTTTACACAGTTGAAACTACTTTTCATTTCAGTTTATGTTTTTTTCCCCCCAAATATCATTAATGGTGCAATGCAGAGTGATTGACTAAATAATCAGGACTTTACTTAATGGGAAATATGACAATCCACATATCTCCCACCCAATAAATAAGAACTATACAACAAATATTACTAGAATAGCACCAACAAAATCTACATAATAATAAAAATAAGAATAAAGAGCATTAGTAGAAATACTTATTTTTTTTTAGATTATCCACAAACTTGCAAAAGGTTACATATCTGCTGAAGAAAATAAAAATAATATGCCAAAACATAATAAAGATAAACCAACATAATAAGATGTGGGAATGCACTTGGGCAAGTAGGATTGTACATCCAGAAACAATAATCACTTGGAAAAATAGCTGTTGATTTTTACTGTGCATGTTACAGTCAAGCGACTTTTAAGTACAAAGTGTGGAAAACTTGGGAAGTACGAAACTGTACTTAAACAGGCCAACACACACTTTTTCTTCCTTCTTATGTTATTTTCCTCTTTTCTAAGCACATAGAGACCCTGTCAAGGGTATTATGCCCTATATATAAGAGCGGCCCAGTATTATTATTAACACTGGTGATAGTAAAATGGACAGTTTGAGAAATACCACACATACCTCAATGTGTTCATATACTTTCAAATAAACGCATACCATCATTCCCTGGTGAGACAATTTCAAGTAAAAGTTTTAAAATCCATTACTCTCGCTTCTACTAACGTTTTAAAATGTTACGTTAATTCATTCCCATTTCAACTACATGTACATGTACCGTACACATGGCCGCCAATTAAATAAAAAGAACATTACTTAAATTTAGGAGTTTATACATATATTGTGTTGTTTGTCTGCATTTATTTCGACAAATATTCCATAGGGGGACTGATAGACATGTTGAGGTGGGATAAGTCACAGGTGAGTTGCTACAAGAATTCATTAGAGGCCTAATGTAGGCTATATGCAATGTGACAAGTTCAAAAATAAATCATTAAAAAACAGATTACACAAGGATCAAATTAAGAGTCAATTAAAACTTCAAAGTTGTCTACGACACCACAACGATTGAATATTGTCAATATTTGGAGTGCATGTGACAGTATAAGACCTGTGGCTGTGTTCTCTCGTGTTATATAAGGGAACTATTGCATATAGTTTTGATCAAACAGTAGGGCTCAAAAATATATCAGTCGTTAATATTTTATTCTGACAAGTCAAAAGAGTTTGATCTTTATTTGTTTGTGCAACAGGTCACAGATTCCGCTGCGAAACATAATTTACAACACTCTTGAATTTAAACAAGTGCTGTGAAAGATATTTGTTGTCGTTGTTGTTTGCTTGTGGCAATCTAAACACCGAGTTAGAAATAGAACAGAGTCCAAAGTCTCTGGCTACTGGCACAGGAGTTAAGATTTACTGATAGTCATGGTTACCATTATAAAATATCTCTTTTTTCAAAGTTACAACACATTCTATGAGTCATAAAATGTCTCAAATGTGTTTTATTTCTCTTACGCACAATGTAAAAATTGACAATATTAAAAAGGCAAACGTACATCAGACACTTATCTTCAGGCAATAGACCGCTTTGGTAATGTACACACATTTTATGCATACGTTTCTGGTTGCTCTTGACAACCTGATGGCTTGCTGGACATAGCAACAACTAATGTTTGCAAAGTTGCATTTTTATTGCTGAAAATACTGTATATGCTGAATATTTTGCGATGGTTTTATTTTCGCGAATTTCGCGACTTATTGAACCAAAAATTCTCACTTCCTGACATTTCTGTATAAAGTGAATGCAAATACAATAGAATCGCGAAAATATACTCTCGCGAATTCCCCGTCTTGAAGCAAAATCGCAAAAATACATGGACGCGAAATATATGGCGTATACAGTATATTCGTAGAAACAGATAAAAGAAATAGCTTATCACTGGGCTGCACAAGAAACATATTCATAAATTTGAATATATTACCGAAGCAGTCTATACATTTCACTTTAATAGACAACAGAAAAAGGGGGAAATGCATATTTTGAGAGGGACCTCTCATTAAAAAATAAATAAGATTAATGATTTTTTTTTTTAATGTTATGCTGTACATGTTGACATATAGTTTGTTTTTTATATATTTACATTTACATAAAATTAATTACTCATGAAAGTATTTAACAGTCATCTTGCATGAATGAGCCAATGCAGCACGTTTCATCCTCTACAGCGTGTCCCCCCCAAAAATATGTCCAAATGAAAAGCGCCCTCTTTGACAATTACAAAATACTCTTGTGACATGATGGTTACATCAACGTCAAGAGCATAGTCTTAGCTTTCAAATCCCATTACTTCCATTAAATTTACTTGTTTTTATCTTGAGATATGTATATTTAAAAATGAAAGGGTAAAATCACAATTGTGCCACTTTTACTACATTCCCGAGTTAGTGGCACAATTGTGATTTTACCCTTTTGTTGTTCACAACGTATCTCAAGACTAAAACAAGCAAACTGAACAGAACAAATGGCTAAGACTGTGCCCTTGATGTTTATTTTAAGCATCACGTTACAACAATATTTTCTAATTGCCAAAGGGGGCATTTTTCACTTTTCACAATTTCTTGAGACATGCTGTATGGCATGTGTTGTGTTGATAATACAGTGAGTTGACGGATGCGTGGTGGTCCTACAAGGAGGGTGGTCTGCGATGTGATAGGCATCCACTCAACGCTCCTCTATAAACAGTGTCTCTTGAGGACATAGGCCCAGGTCCTGTAGAGTACGTTGTCCGTCCAGGCTCGTCAGCTATGTGGGAGGAAAAGAATCAGAAATACACTTCCTTACACACACTTCTACTATCCTGCTGAAAACACGATTTTGAAGGAGTACTGTAAAATACCGGTATGTGAAGGCCCGACACTTCAATCCTAGCAGGATCTTTATCATAGGTACAACTGCCTGATTTTAGATGTTTTTCACATACTATGTTTAAAGGGACCGAAAAGTCGCGTATTGTGATGTTTTGGAGTTGGCCCGGCTCGGGTAATATTCGGGAACGAGCGCGCACGAATTGTGTGCAGCACCCGAAGAAAGGCGAACTGAACCCAATTGACAATGGCCCTAACCGCAATGGTAATTCTGTTTGCAGATCCACGATTGGTGTTACGCATTGCCTTGCAATAGGGGCAAGCGGATGGTATTGAACGTACATGGATTATGACTTATGAGCGGCGCATCCCTTTAATATACAAATCAGAACTGCAGTCACAACCTTGGTCCACCAGACAGAGATAAAGACTACCATTTTTAGGGCCTACAATTATTCTGAAAGTGAAATAACATCTATCAAATTTGAGACTGTTAATCAGTTTTTTTTTTGGGGGGGGGAAGGACACTTTGAATATTCCTGTTATTAGTTTCTCTGTAATGGTTACGAAAATTGAGTGCAAGAACAAAAAGACATTCCGGACACCACGATTGAGACTTTGGGGTTAGGGTTTCAGGAATGGCTACATGGCAATAGAATACTAAGTAAAAAACATAGAATGTCATGGGAGCATGGATATAAGGTATTAATACTAAAATACTGGTAAATACATATAATGAATTACAGAATAGAGCCAAACTTGTACTCACAAACTGGACATTACAAGGAAACTTATTTCCTGCATTGTATTGGTTATTGTTCATTCTTGTTGAAAGTTGCATGTTATTCTCGTAAGTGTTGTAATCATGCCTAATCAAGATGTAGGAGGTGTGATATAATAAAGTTTACTGTTATTTTCTTTTTGTTTTTGCCACAGTAGGATGGTGTCACCGCAGAACAAGCGAGGATTACAGTAGTTTTAGACTCACATCTCTTTTAGGCCATGTCGTTAGCACCTTGTGACTGTCTGAATGATAACCCTTAGATCCTAGGAAGACTATTAACATCTGTAGCTTCTCCGACGCCAGGAATCGTCTCGTCAGGGTTTCGCCAGTCGGGAGGCGCATCCTCAACGTACTGACAGGCTTGTCGGTGCCCTCGGGGGGTTCGTCGGCTAGCTGTTGTTCTAGGGAAATTCTGATGGCCTGCAGGTGGTGAAATACAGGATGGTAAATTTCAAATTAGTGATGTGCTGTATTTTGATAATTCAGATTTTATGAAATAGAAAACAATATTGAACTAGATATTAATTCATCACGAAGACGAATTGGTGATCCGCGTAACCGCTCCGATCATTAAATTTAAAGAAAATGTGAAAAACAATGTATGTCAATTATCATTGCATGACGAAATATGTCCCTCATCACCTGAAATTGTCTATCAAACATTAATTGAAAATTCGATGTGTGCGTACGCTTTCGTTGTGACGCGCGGACGGTTCTGATTAGCACCAGTGATGACTTTTGACCTGAAGTTACTGTGTACCTAGTTTTGTTACGTTAATTCACCCCATTCATGAGATATGCGCGAAATACCATTTTTTTGTGACGTCACAGATGACATCACAAATGTTCTGCATGCAAAGTAGTGTCTGAACTGTTATCTATGGATCATAGGCTATCAGAATGAGCAATACAAGGTAGGGGTCATCGTTTATTCTAGAGAAAATGACTGATTTAAGACTTGATTTTAAACGTACACGTTCGTCGTGACACTCACACGCACATGATAAGCACGCATGATGACCTTTGACCTGAAGTTACTGTTTATCAGGTTTGGTGATATTACTTGACTCCAGTAATGAGATATACCCGAAATACGATTTTTCTTTGTGACGTCATAGATGATGTCACAACATTTTGGCATAGAAAGCGATGCCTGAAATGCTATCTACGCATCATAGTCTATCAGAATAAGCAATAAAAAGTAGGGGTCACAGTTAATTCTAGAGAGTTATGAGTGATTTAAAAATGCCCTTTATTCACTACGCGCGCAATGCGCGCGCATTTACGCTTTTTGGACCTGTAAGCGATATTTTGGGTCCTAGTGGTCGGGAAAGGGTTTTAATTGATGGAGAATTCAGTCAAAAATCCAAATTCATCGAAAAAAGGACGATACTCGGTCGGGAAAGGGGTGCGCGCGGAAAAAAACGCGCGCAACAAATGCTTCAAATAACCTGAAACGTATACTACTGTTAATAAGAAGTCATTTGGAGCATTTTAAAACTTTAAAAAAATTTGATGCGCCCGTGCAAGCCCATCGTGACGCGCACGTGATTAGGTCTAAAAGTTGACCCGTGACCTTAACTTAGCTGCTGCCAAATTTCGTTGTTTTATTCCACTGCCGGCTTGAGATATTGCAAAAATAGCTTAGGACTAGCTTTTAGCTTATGACGTCATAGATGATGTCACAGACATTGACAAGAAGAGAACAACGAGGTATTGACATGGGACATAACTATGTTATGCTACAAAACTATTGCACTCATTGTTCTTGAGATATCGCATGCACAAAAATGGCGACAAAGAAATAAGAATAAAGAAGAAAAAAAAAATTCTTACAAAATCTATGGTGATCCGCGGTTACGTGGATCACCAAAAATATGCAATACTGTTTGACTTCTACCTTACAATATTGTAAAAGTGCCATATTGCTCAAAATATTGTCTAAGGGTTCAATCACTTACACATTTCCGAAATTCCCTGACTTTCCAGAGCAGAAAACTGTAAATTTCCGAGACCATTTTTACATTTTTAAGGTATATCAAAATACATCATCGTAATACTAGCAAGCTCTCAATCAAGGGTCATTAAAAAAAAAAAATCTTGAATAAATGATTTCCATGACTTTCCAGGAGAAATTGAAGAATTCCCAGTCTTTTTTCTTCTGGAAAAAGTATTTTCAAATTCACTGACCTGTATGAGCTCTGTAATGTCTGTGTGAGATATGAGCTCTATGCATACATAGTTCAGTATGGTTCTTACCACACGACTTATGATTTCCACATGAAATCCTGTGTTTTCAATGGTTCCAAGGGGAACATGGGTATGTTTTGTTTTGAGTCAGGGACCTTTGTGGTAGAGAATTATAGAGTATTAATGAAAATTGTGTTGGATTCAAATTAAGTTTAAAATGGAGTTTTCAGAGCTATACCACATGAGACTATGCGACCAGCACCTGTTCAGAGATGCATAGTCCCACATGTACAACTACCAGTAACAGCAATGCCACAGGCATTACTGCTGGCAACTGACTAAATCATTGCAACAAAGAATCAACTTATTAGTAATATTTCTAAGGCAACAATGGACCGACACATATATCAAATATTGTACAACATAATTTCAAATCCAGGTATTTCAATATCTCTCTATCTAAAGACACTCCTAAAATGTGGACACTCGATTTTTGGAATGATCTTGACATGATCAGACATGCCAGATGTTGATTTTACCCATCAATCTCAACCCTCTTCTCCTACCTCCTCCTCTGCTTCTTTCATCTCCTTCTCCTGGAGTGCTCTCACTTTCCTCTGCTCTTCTTCTCTCTCCTGCCTCTCCTTTTCTTCTTGCTGTTGATCAGAACAAAAGTAAAAGACAAAATGAAATGATTAAAGCCCAAGTTTAGTTTTGGGGATTTTTTGTTATTTGAAAGCTTTATGCCCCGAAGTCATAACCCTGCAATAGTAGATTCTGAATGCCTTTAGTTTTTTTTTAATTAATTAATGAAAAATCGTCGGGGGGGGGGGGGGTAACCCCCGAAAAGTTTTACATTATAGCATCTAAAGGGTTAAAAAGGCTTTAAGGTTACATGTGTTATACCTCATCTGAAAGAGCAGACTCAGCTCCTTCAGATGAGGTATAACTCATATAACCTTTTTTTGTGTTTTGTTTTTTTTTTAATTAATTAATGACAAATGTC
>JZLH01S0631142.1:17995-33891 GCA_001188425.1 Eucidaris tribuloides | reverse complement strand
AATTCATGAGATTTCTCACAAGTGAAACAGTAATGGAACCAACGGATTTTTGTTTCGATTTACCGTAAATGGAATAATTCACTGTGTCCTAATGTTAATATCAAATCCTATTCCTCTTTCTTCTGAAACTGGATCGTACACTGATCAGGGTTGGCATATTTCCGGTCAGAATCTTATTTCCCACCCATCGTCCCGGGAAATATAAATTTTCCCCATTGACTTTTACAGGAGAAGAATTTATATCGGACAGGGTCCGGAAATATGACAAAAGGGGAAATCTGCAAACCTGACACTGATCGTGTAGTGTGTGGTGGCCCTTACACAAAATGGGGAGTAAACCAACTGGCTGCACACCAAGTGGCAAATAAACACATGTTCTTTTCCAAGTCACCATGGATAATACAACATTCTTCAGACTACTAGATCAAATGAAGGATACCTACCAACTTTACTGTCATCAGCGACTGTGATTGGTATCGTTCTACCCCTGTAGTTAATCTTGAAATTAATTGTCCGTAGTCGTAGGGGAGGGGTGAGTGGTCTGGAGGGCCCCGCTGCAGATTCAGATATTGTGGCCTGGTGTATGGCATCTCCTACATCTGTTATTAGTTGTCTAAGTATGAAATGAAAGATAACTATAAATGGCTGAAAACAGAGTAATGTACTGAAAATAAGTGGTAAATTACAGCAGTTACTGACTTTTTATTACTACAGAACTGTGGTAACCCTTCACCCTTAATAGGCAGTCACTGATACATTTAAACAACAGCCCTACATGTATCTCTGTTTTACATTTCTGCTAAGAGAACATTCAAAGCAGGGAATCTGTTTAGCATGCCTAAAAATTAACCTTGTGTAAAAACACTGGTGCATAGGGTCTATTTACAGGACTGAAATGGTTAGAAAGTAGAGCCCTGCCCAAGAATGGTAATCAGACTAGCCATGATTTCACAAAACTGGCTATCTGCAATTAAAGTTACATGTACATTGGCTTCAAATTTGTTCAGCAACAACTACTCTTTGTCATTCAAGCTAAATGATAATCTTGAAGTACATTTTTTTTTCAGGGCTTCATGTGCACACCTTACCAGACAATGACAGCATGGATTCAGATTTTAAACCAGCTCATATATTTTAAACTGTGGTCATTCTCAAATTATGCCTGTGATTTTTAAAGGCATCATATAACAATGTCTCCAGTGTAAAACATCTAAGCTACATTATTTCTCTTTGCTACCAGATTCTCTGACAAAGTCTAAAAAATGAAGCCCTGAAAACAATTGCACTTCAAAACAATCTTTATGTGGTTTTAAAAAGTGAAAAATCATTGAGTGACATTCCAGTCCCCCCCAATTGACTGCTGTGTTGCAGAATTTTTGTCAGCTGACAATAATTCATGTGTCAATTTTTATCTGTAAATATTTTATGAGTGACAGCATAACTCTCTAAAATTTTGTGTTCTAGGGTGTTTATTTGTCCATCCAAAAACTGTCAGATATGTCAGAGAGCAAGGTTTGACAATTTTTTTAAATGGGGCTTCCACAATGTTATTGTTATATGTTCTCTTTAAAACTCAACAGTGTATCAAGATTAAAGAATTCCTTCTCACGCTTGTGGCTCTATAGTTGGCTCTTGGAACTGGACCCGAGACTGGGGTTCAGCCGGTCCTGGCACGTCCCCCTGAGCTCCAAAGACTGAGTTAATGGCACCCGTCAAGTTCCAGTCATTTTGTTCCAAGTGGGCAAGGCACTCCTCAAAGTTCTCTATACCCGTACAAGCCTGTAACGATAATTATGAAATATGTTTCTTCTTGCTTTCTTGACTGCATAAAAGTTAAGTTGTGGGTCATAGTTATCATCAATTGGTGATAACAGTTTGATTAAAGTTCGATCTTGAAGTAGGGTCTTTGCTCAGATCCACTATACTGCTTGTAACTCTAGGTCAGTACAATACTGGAAAGTCCAGGCCAATTGATCATTAGACATGCATATTACTCATATTACGGCATGAGACTGAGAAATTTATAAAAAAGAGAAAGATTGAGGCCCCCTGGGGAGCGGTGTTGGGGGGGGGGTTCCCCTCCAGGTCGGAAAATTTTGGAATTTCAGGTATGAAAAGCTCCCGGTGTTTGTGCATTCTACAATCAAATTTACTTGTTTTGAAGAGGTTGTTTTAACATATTTGAGAACATCGACTAATAAGTTATAAGTTAATTTGTTATGCATAGACTGCAGCTAGGGCAGCTGCACTCTTGCAGGCTAGCAGTGAACAATCTTGACAAAGTATCATGAACACAGGTGAGTCTTGCTGATTAAGACAAGTTCACAACATGTATCAGCACCAGGTTACTAAAGTCAATAAAATAATTAATATTGATCAAATGAAGTATTTGCTGGTAATGTAAAAAAGCTCAAGGTAAGATCAGCAACCGCCAAATGCCACACCACTGTCGCGGCCGATCGTACGCAAGCTCATTTCATACTGCACTAACGTTACACTACAGACATAGTCATAGTCCAACACTGCCAATTCATCTTGTTGAAACATGTCCTCATGAGGGTCTTTTCCTCGGCACAGATCGCTCATTTTTTTGTTGAAGAACTACATCTAAAACAATACAAATCTTGTAAAATCCATTACTAATCCCACAGCGTCAGCACGTAGCCTACGACCTTCTACTATTCCTTTCCGTCTCCGTCCTACACGTGGTGCGCATGCAGCGTACATTGCCTGCATGGCCAATGCAACATCTAATCAGACGTCATACACATTCCACTGCACAACTGCGCCGTATTCTCTACGATGGTCGGCGGGGATAATTGGTACGCTTAAAAAAGCAAAAAAAAAAAGAAAACAGATATTTTGTTTCGTGCACTTTTTTTTCAAGAATTTCGAAATCCGCGGGAGAAATCATGCCTGTCATATAGTGATTTCATTATTTACGATTATCGACTGACCTCTATGTATTCGATCTATTTAATTCTTCGTTAGTCTTTTTTAAATAGCTCCAATGTATTTTTGTTGTTGTTGATATCATTGCAGACTGCAGTTTCAAAATTATGCCAGAATACAGTGCACAGGCAGCGATTATGGGTTTAACGATGCATTACTGGCAATTTCAATCTTTTAAAATTGCAAAGTTAGTTCTCGTCCACATACGTGCAGCATGCACTGGATACAGCCTGGTCGCTGTTGTTGCGCCTTCCTGACCTAGATCACCTGGGCTCCAGACAGGTCGAGAAGTCACAAGCATGGCTCAATGAACGGAGTTCTCCTTCTAACAAATACATAATACTTCTTATGCATCCATACCAGCACAGACGTAGTGTACCATCGAAAACAATCATACATACCATCCACAACATCACATATTTGTGCTCTCAGTAATATTGCGTGACCATACACTGCTGGTAGTTCAAATGAAATGAGAGCTGGTCCATAGGCCAAATAAAAATGAAACTGATTGGCCAAAAGTGAATGAAATCGAGGAGTATCCTATCTCGATAACATAACATTTGAAGAGAGAAGTGATTATGACATAGTTAGGATTTATCAAAGCAAGCCAAACATTATCAATTGTCATTTTGAATAACAGTTGTTTTTTTCCTCAAAATTGTCTAACTTTTGCGTGTTATGGTGAGACCGAACCAAAGGATAGGCTGGATGCTATTCATGAATACAGTATGTGATCTGATGTCAGATGGAGGCATATATTTATTGGTGTAATTAATGTACCGGCGAATCATTGTATAATCAAACAAGACGTTCGCGCTACGTGAAAACCGACGATAATAAGACTATAAATTGTTACACTGAATCCATTACGAGAAGTTCAGTAATCAATCTTGTGCATGAATTACTGATTTACTAAAATAGCTGGTTGGTCGCAAAAAACATGTTGCCAATTGAATGATTGTAAAAGGTTTTGAAAATAACATATGATAGTAAAGATTATTATCAAGTTTTCAGGAACAATTTAGGGGGGGGGGGGGCCCAGTGTCATTATAACGTTACGCCATGCGCGTGTGAAAAACGGCGTAAAAGGGTTGTTTTTCACGGTCCAGCACGATGTACGCACGTACATTGAAAAGGGTATCAAAATCGCCAAAATCAGGAAAAAAAGGGTATACTTTTAACGGAATGTTTACTTCAAAAGGGTATCTTTTCAAACTTGAATACTTGTTTAGAGTATTCTGAGATCGACTTTCAATCACGTGTTTAGGGTCTATTTTGAAAGTCCATACACGCGCATGGTGTACACCTTGTATAGACACTGGCTACCCCGGGAGAATACCACATCAAAGACAATAGGGTGTGTGCTAGCTTCATAGGATCCTATAGGAAGCGTGTCTACTTGTAAACAATACAGTACGACTCTGCGAGGCAGTGGGGCATTCTGCAATTATCCCATTGTCATTGGTCGTTGGTGCTGGGTTCGACTATCTGACTGGAAAACGAGTGTTACATCACAATGAAATTGTCTGCACCGGGGGGGGGGGGGGGGGGGGACAGGGAAAAAAATTCATTTTTTCTTTCAGGGGCTCCAAAATCAATTTTTGTGAAAATTTCGGGGGCTACTTTTTGAACTTTCGGGGGCTACTTTTTTCATTTCCGGGGTTCCATTTTTCGGGGGCTACTTTTCCACTTCTTAATAAATAATTGTTTTATGAAGACTTTACTGATGACCACTTCCAGGATATAAAGTTATTTGACATACTGTATACAGCAGGGGGAAAAATTCATTTTTCGTTTAAGGGATCTTTCTTCCCACTCAGTAAAAATTTGGAAGGGGGGGGGGTCTACTTTGGGTTTTTAAAATTGTGGGAAGGGGGTACTTTTCACAGTAATTACCTGAATTGAACACAATGATATATTTCATTTTTAGTGATTGCCTTATTAAAAGCTAGTTTTTATTCCAATTCAAATTCAAACTTATTTCAAATTCCAGATTTAAAAAAAAACAAATACAACATAAAATCTATAAAACAAAATTACAATATTTCATCAGAAAAATTTGGAATTGAGGAAGACTGCATAAAACATCAGAGAACTCTGTTAATGCAGTATTCCTTGGACTAGTCTATAAACTCAGGAGGGGGGGGGAGGGAAAAACCAAAACAAAGAAAAGGAAGACAAATTAACACACAAAATAAGAAGGGAACAAAACAAGAATTAAGAAGGAGGAAACAAAAGTAAAGAAAAGAAAAACAAAGAAAAGAAAAAGAAAAAAAGGAAATAAAGCAGGAGTGGAAGGAGGAGAAGAAGAAGAAAAGGAAAAGGGGAAAAAGGAGGGGCAGTAGAAGAGGAGGAGTAGAAGGGAGAGAAAATTTAAAAAAAGATGAGAAAAAAAGAACAACTTAGAAGGAAAAGAATCAGGAAAAAATGAAGCTAAAATAGATGGCTATAATAATTGATGTCCTAGCAATGTAATTATAATACATAAGTGTTTAGTTGTAGGCTTTGTAGCATCATTAAAAAAAATGTAAAAAGACGATAAGAGAGCATACACATTTTCTGAGAAATGTTTTGACCTAGCAGTGGACTTTGAACCCGGCCCCTGCCCAAGCTATTGAATGCAGACAAAGGAATGTCTGGGCACAGTGCGCCAGAGACGGTAACACGATCTCTGGAGGGATTATCGTTGCCTATTGTTTAGTCTAGATACCATGCCTGTGTACGGCAGGGAACATGCAAACATGCATTAGTTAGCTATCGTAACTCTTGATTATCCATGAATAATAGTTTGGCAGTCAGACTAATGTACTTTCCCATGTGCTGGGCTGGTTTTCAGGTGCCAGACGTGTTTGTTTTATTGGCCCTTTTGTGAAAGTCGTCGGCAGCGATAGTCACTAGATCGGGCGGCCTAATTTCCGGGGCGGCTTTACTGGATATTGTCGCCCCCGAAACCATGATTTTTCAGAATTTCCAGGGCGCTTTTCTTCCTTTTGGGGGCGAAATCGCCCGCAGCCCCCGTGTATTTTTTTCCCTGCGCGAGACTCCCATAGGCCAATGACATAACGGAAGGGTCCAAAGGAGTGAGATCACATAGAAATGCATGGAAAATCAAACAAAATATTGGCGTGAGAAAGCGCCAAAATGCGTGAGTCTCGCGCTCATTACGTGAGAGTTGGCAGCCCTGTGTCAGGCCTGGGCAGGGCTGGTGGATATGCGGGAGTTCGTGATCTATTACAGGAGTTTCGTCACAATATCCTCGACCTCGACATGCATGTTGTTAGCTAGATGCTGTCCCCAGGTCGGACCATCCCGCCTGCGCGCCCGGCCGAGCTACCCGTACAGCTGATCTGCAGTTCCTTGGGAGTTTTTTTTCATGAAGAATGGACGTGTCAGAGGTATCAGTTTGGAAAAGATTATCCTCAATTTGCGTATATGTATTATGTTGGGTTTATCTACAGTTTAGGGACTCATATTTTAAACAAACCCATATGGGGGTAATATTTCAATCAAACCTGTTGTTTAGCGGGTTTAATTTTCATGAGAAACCTTTGCAAAATCCTTATTAAGGGGTATTTTTTCATGGAAGTGCTAAAATCTGGTTAGGGTGTATTTTTAAAATCCATGGGACACACATCTGAGTGCCCCCCCCCCCCCCCCCGCCCCGCTGATAGTTTCATAAAGAATTTTATGACTCACGGAGCAGTCAAGGTAATAAAAAAAGTTTTAATGTCTAAGTAAATATTGGTTTATCTTGAAAGTTTGTCATATTACATTGTTAGGATGGATAACTGCAATGAGGTGTTATGATATTTAAGCTGTTTACTTGCTACACACCCAGTATGTTCTTATCAGATGCAAACAGATAATTGATCAGCCGAAAATATGCAGCAAAGTGGAGGTTAAGGGCTCTTATCATTTGCATATTGTCTTTCTACTCACTTCAATAATATGTGTAGAATAAGCAGAACTGCTGCTGTAGGTTAATGTCCAGTTGTTGAGTGTGATCATTAGCTAGAATTCTGGAAAAACTGGAAGATAATTGTTTTCTTGAAATTTCTTATGTACTAATTGCATATAATAACAATAGTATGAACAGCCTGGAATGCCCTCGGCTTTCATTAAGAGACATGCTATCTACACCTCATTCGTCATCTGCAAGGTTTGTCTTGGTATGTGGGCTGTCGCATGGCCAAGTCGGAGGCACATATTTGCTTTCTGATGACCGCCGCTTGTAAAAAATTGGTTGAAATTTGGGAAATTGCATTAGCCTCCATAAAATGGCCCTAGAATCAAAATGCTTACTCAAAATCAATGATCTTGGTATCATTTTATTGGAAAAAGAACGTTCTAACCAACAAAATAAAAATTAATGACATTTTGCCAATAATGGTGAAGAAATTAGCCGATTATACTCGTAGCATTCTTTCTGAGCCACCCTGTGAATAGCGCCTACTGTGTCTGTGGCCTCTGGCTGCAGACATGATTTTCAATAAAGACCATTATTGAATTGAATTGAAAATATTGCAAACATGTACACTCACACAGTGGTCCTCAACTTGAGGGGAAAGTGGGGGGGGGGGTCTCCTCTCCACCATATCATTTACTACATGTATATACTGTAGGCCTAGCTACTTGCCATATTCTCTACTAGCCCAACAAGGAAATATATTTTTCGAGGGAAAAAGTGGTCAGGTGACTCACTTTCCACAGGCAACTTTTTAACAATGCAAAAAATATAAAAAATATAAAACAAATAAATAAATAAATAAATAAATAAATAGTAATAAATTGTAAAAAATGTGATATGAGACACCTGAGGGGAAGGGGGTCAGGCGTAAAAGACTTCTCTCCTGCCCCTGCTATGCTACTCAACTAAATACATCAAGAACATCATCCTCCAGGTCTTTTTTGTGGGTGGGGCAATGGATTAGTCAAAGAACCTTGAAATTGAAACTAGATCCTACCAATCTTGGAACAACAATACACAAGCTGCAGTAGGGTCCATGGTTTAACCCTGCATGGTTTCTTTTATCAGATGAATCAACATAATAAAAGCAGGCCCTCTATGTGTCGATAGCTTGCCAATATGTATTTGTTGAAGTTATGAACCCTCTTTCGATTTAAATAAACTGCGCATAATGTACTGGTACTTAGAATAAGTTGTGTGTGGGTGGGTGTGTACACATTGTGCCTATGGCATCTGTAGTCTATCACTCAGACCCATGATAATAATAGCTTTCAACCTGGCTCTAAGTCCAAATCGAAATGTGCAATGAAAACCATCTAAAGTGGCTACCCGAGGCAAATAAAAAATATGTCCTTTAAAGATTGTGTCAGGGATGTGCAAGTCCATTACTTCCCTTCATTATCAATACCAAACGGTAGTTTAGTACTTACAAATGGTGTGTTGAAAGTTTGAGATCCATACGTCATGAATTTGTTGTTTTATGAGAAAAACTAATAACGACATGTTACCAGAATAGTGTTCTTTCCGTGAGTTTAAATTTTGCTCAAATTGCGAATTGCGGTTATGTGTACCATCGCAAGACCAGCGGAGCCCACTGATTGGTTAAACGGCTAACTCCACGCAACCTTCGGCTAACAGCTGATCGGACAATTTTGGAACGGCCCGTGCACGTCAACGTCACAGATTTTTTTTTAAAGACTTCAGAGTCATTTGAAAAAGGATGAAGTTTAACCGTCCAGATTTTCACCAAAACTCAATATTTTACCCCAAGTCTCTATGAGAGGTGTTTATTTATATTAATCTTCACATTGGATATGATTTCAGCTGATTTCATTCATTAAGATGTTTTTTGACATGCAAATCAATGACACAATCTTTAAAGACAGGTGGCTGCTATAGACATTTCTTTAAATACGTAAATTATTTCCATGGGAATCATTTCACTGGCCACTTTTGTCTGCTGTAGAGAGGAGGCTGCCAAAGCAGGATTGGCTGAACTGTAAAATAGTCAAATGCATAATTTGTACATTTAGGAGAAATTGGCCAAAGCCCCGGGGGGGGGGGGGGGGGCGTACTTGCTTTAATGGGAGTGTGCTGTTCTAATAGGTGACTTTTTCGTGAAAAATCCTTACAACATGGGTATGGATTTTGGGGAAAAAATCCTTAAACATTGGGTCATGATTTTGAAATTTTACGATTGACACTAGATATTTTCGCCTATTTCATCGCTAAAATGCAAAAAAATGCCACTTTTCTTCACAAAAACCCTTAATAATAGGTACCATTTTCCGCCAAAATGACCCTTAAAAAAGGGTCGGGTTTTTCGACTTCAGCGGCACACCCCGTCGAACCAAATCTGAGTACCCCCCCCCCGGGGCCCAAAGTTACTAGAGATGTCAGCTTCGGTAAATTGGTATCCTATGCATTCAAATTCAGGGGAGGCCACCCACATGAGGGCAGAGGGTGGCCCCCAATGTTTTTTCAGGGAACAATCATATAACAAGAACCTAAAAAAGACATGACAATTACCTTGTTATATCAGGTTTCATATATCAGGGTAAAAAAACAAAAACATATAAAGAGTATAGGGACCTGAAAATAACCTTGTTACAAGAGGATTTTGTTATCCAACCTCTTATAATGGGGTTCCATTGTACCAGGTTTTTTTATAGTGTTTTTCGACAATTTTGCTTCAGCTAAGATTTTCCACCACAGACTATGGAGATGCCACCGCAATGACCACATTGATTACATTGACCTCAATGACCTGATGACTTTTTTCTCTTGTTTACTTTTTTTTTGCTTGTCGCATTGATGCACCATAGAGCATTGTTTTCCCCGACATGATGACTTTCTAATACTGGTATCACAAAATCACCAGAGGTATTTAGTTTACCTCTCGTGCTACCCCTAATCTAATAAGCTGTAAAGACACAAGTTAACAATGACAAAAATGTAAGCCAGGTAATCGTCCATGTACTAAGTGTCGTTCAGCGTGTTTCTACAGAAAAATAGTGGAAAACGGTTTATCTTTTCCGGAATCGAAAAACCGTATCGCCCTTAAACCAACTTGTTTCTACAGAACGAATAATCCGATTATTGTTGCAAATACCGCGTCAATCGGAAATCGGGAAATTCATCCTCGCAATGCATTGTGGTATATGAACTGGTCCAAATTATGCAGTCACAGCGCACGTATTTTCACACCACACCGTGACCCCTACTTCCGCCAGACCCGATACGCTTTCGCTGTGTGTTTCTACAGAAAAGTTAAACGGATTAAACAGGGCAATAACCACCTCTGGAAGGTGGTTATGAGAAACCGTATTTGGTCAGATACGGTTTATCAATTAACCGTATCGCTTGTTGTTTCTACAGGAAAGTTTTCCGGAAATTCTAGATACTTACCGGGGTAATAACGTTTAACGATTTTCTGTAGAAACACACCGCTTTGATAAGCTGTAAAAATGAAGCCCGGAAAAATTGTAAATCAAATCATGGACTTGGGTTCTTTTATTGCTGAGGAAGTTAGTCTAAGAATTCACAGTCCACTGTGCAACAAAGAAGTTCTGATGGTAGACTACAGCACAATCCAGGATTTGTAGGCATTGTATTTTGATGGTTCATTCAGGTGTGTAAACTGTACCATCGCACACGCAAAGTTCAAACACAAAGTTTGCTGCTGTATACTAGGCAAACCGCTGTTGACGCGGAAAGAGAGCGGTGGTGCGTGACACTATTTCATACATGTAGCTGTGCAGATATATCAATTTGCCATTCATTTGTGAATGCCGACAAGGTGCGGTGCAGGTGAAGTTGTATAGCCGAAGCATCTCTGTGGAGCTATGTGGTGATATCTGGGTAAGGTATTAGAGTTGGGGTTTGATTGAAACGTGTTACGGTCTGATGTACCTGAGTTTGTGTCAACTTGGATATTATATTGAAGGAAATAATATGATGTTAGTAGCTATAGTTGTCAGTTTATACTCCAGAATATTAGTTAAATTGAATTAATATCATTGTTTGTGATTTCCATTTTGGATCCATAGGAGTTGTAGATCTAGTTTTGCACTAGAAAGGTAAACTTAATTTTTTATGTCATGGAAATTATTGCTCTGTTGCTATTCCTGATTCATTTGCAAGCAATCAGTGTATACCTTTGAATATTGTTAGACGTCGGACCACTTTTTGCATTACATAATTTATAAAATGGATCCATCCCTTAAATGTTGCAGATTACATCAGGCGAAAATATGTGATGTATACAGGGGTTTAAGATGTTTTTTTTTTTATTCAACTGTTTTTTGGGGGAAAAAACTATTATTTGGTGCATGACTAGTACATGTATGAGGTGTATACAAAGGAGTTTTTCAAATATTCTGGAAACTTTTTTTTTTATAAATCAGAATTCCTGTTGTGATTACATGTACATGTATGTGTTTAACGTAAGTATTCCATTATATACATGTATGTGTAGGTGATTTTTTGTTGTATATGTCTGTAAAGGTTTTTTTTTTTACTATTTAAATGTCAATCTTTTTGTGAAATAAACTGTTTTTAAAAGGTAATAGCTTCAGTCAGGGTAGGAAATAACCCAGGGGGACGGGCGATTTAGCCCTTGGCAAAGCCCAAATCGCCCCCTAAAATCCCTCAAACCCAATTCTTTGGGGTGACTATTTCCTTCAGAATCGCCCTCAGATTTGTTATGAAACAATTCATATTTTATTTCATTATGGCATTGAAACAAAAATGAATTAAATGGTTGTTTTTATGGATAAAGCAACGGCTAAAACATCGGCAATCTTTCATTGCATTCTTCAAATTCTGATGTGCAACAACAAAGTAGACCCAGTGGTAGAAAAATAGCCCCAAGGCTCTAATAAAAATCACGCTTAGAAAATAAAAATTAATTCCTACCCTGGTTTCAGTACAAAATTACACCAGAATTATAACTTACAGCAACTGTTGATTTGCACCATAAGAATGTGTCTTTACTCTTGTAATGATGGTTGCACAATCATTGAAATGAACACCTGACTATAAACACACGTGTACAATAAAGTGACACATTTGAATCAAAGTATCATTATTTCTCATTTTTTTCTTTCATTTTCTCCAGAGGATGATGCTTGAAAATTTCAAGATGACCTAATCAGCAATCAACCTCCAACTGTCAAACTATCAGGACAGAAATAACATCAGGAAGAAAGAGTCCATGAACTTTGAACTTCAACCCTCAGTGAAGGGTCAAGTGCACATGAAGAGGAGGAGTCAAGAGGTTTGATTGACAGCTTGACCATCTCCCCAACAGCCAATCAGAATGATTAATCTGGAGCACCTGACGGAGGAGGAGCGGAACATCATCTTGGATGTTCTGAGACGGGACGAGGCGCTGCGACAGGCGGAGCAAGACAGAGTCAAGTAAGTAGACTACTAATGATCACAAGTATAGGACTGATTATAGTCTTGGTACCAGACTATGCATTTTTTTTTTTACCTTAAAGCAGAATGAAACCTAGACATCTTTCTGTACTCAGAGAATACAGAACAATAAAAGAAATACAACAGTGAAAGTTTGAGCAAATTTTCACTTATTCTCATTTTTGTGTGAAATATCTGATTGCCTCTTGCTTGTTGTACAGGTACATGTATGTCCCAGCAAAAATGATTTGTACATGTTCTTTGGAAGAATTTGATTACCTTCAAAACTAACATTTAAAGGCAGTGGATCTCATTTGCAAACATCCCCGCAGACCAGGAAAAGATAACCAATGCCCTTAGGCTTTTGATGAAAGGCATGTCTGTAAAATCTGGGGGTCAGTAATTACCTAGAATTTGAAAAATGCGAAGGAAAAACAAAAGCCGTTTAGTGTACGTTCTATGGTAGGAATTTTTCTCTCGCGAGAAAAAAGTTCAAATCAGAGTCTAACAGTCACTATAATTCTACTAAAACTGAGTTTCTAGCTGCTATATTTTGCTAAAGGTTCCCAAATGGCATTTTCTTCTAAATACCATTGTATTTACACAATGTTAATTTTTAGGCATGCAAAAGAGATCCACTGCCTTTAAGAAAAACATAAATTTGTGAAAATTTGTGTACAAAACCAATGGGGAGTTCTCCACACTTTCATCTCAAAAAGTGGTAGTGTTGCCAATTTAAGAATTCTCCATACATAAGGATTATGTAAATTTTGATCATTTATAACTCTTGAATGGTTCAGTCAAATTTGTTCAAACTTTCACCATTTTCTTTGTTGTTATCTATTCTCTGAGTGCAAGTAGATGCCTGGGTTTCATTCCCCTTTAAGAGTATACTCACTCTCTGACTTTTTCTACCTCCAGAATACACTCACTTTATAGTCAAGATTCAAGTAAATCAAGACACTAGTTTGGTCAAAGCAGCTGACTGAAGATGATAGTTTCCTTATCAGTATAAGATTGGTTAATCTAAGTGTCTGGAAACCAGACTAAGTACTGCAAGATTCTGGTTTAACCTGATATATTTTCTTGTATTCAGCAAGTTCACTTTAACTGTCTCATTACCACTGTAACAAAATTTCACAGACTTTGCTTGTAATATTGTGAGAGTCATCTAGGGAAAAGGTTACTTTGAAGACTGCAGAAGTTTGGCAGGTACAATTGTTCATGTACCAGTTAACGGCATCTCATCGGACAAATTAATACAATAACATGGTGCTGCATTTAGTAAACAAAACCTATTATGTAAGAGGGTTTGTTTCGTCCCAGCTCCTCTTCTTTTCAAAATGGTACTACGAACAATAACCACTGCACAATGGACACCAGGCGAATTATTGATTGGATTGTTGGATGCCTTTTGTGCTCAATGATCCACTTGAGCCCACAAGTTACGTGCACAATATATGACCAATATCTTCCAAAAGAACTACCTTTCGGTGTGATCGGATGTATAGGCCGAGGCCGATTACTTCCAAAGAATTACCTTTTCATTTGACTGGACCTAAGATGAGGCTGATGTTTTCTGAAAGAACTGCCTTAGTTTCCATTTGATTGGACCAATGCTGAGGCGGATACCCTTCTGTGTAATTAGACCTACATGTACATGTATAGGCTGAGGCTCATTTCTTTCCAAAAAAACTACCTTTCCATTTGATTGGACCTAGGCTAAGGCTGATATTTTCCTAAACACCTGCCTGAGTTTCCATTTGATTTGACCAATGCTGAGGTCGATATTTTCTGAAAGAACCACCCTTCCCGATGATTAGACGTATAGGCCAAGGCCAATTACTTCCAAAAGAACTACCTTTCCATTTGATTGGACCTAGGCTAGGGCTGATATTTTCCAAAAGAACTAACTTTCCATGTGAATGAATGGGGGCCAAGGCCTAGAACAAGACCTCACAGTTGGCCCGAAGGCCAGCCTCAACCACAATACTTTTTGTAGTGTATAATATGTTCATTTGGAACATTAAAACTGGAATTGGAATGGTGATAAGTCACTAATGATAATTTCATTGAGTAGAAGCTCAATAGTGAGCAGAAACCTACAAAATTTTTGAGATTTTGGTGCTCTTTTAAAGTCATTAATTGTGTTTATCTTATATCAGTAAATAATCTGATGTGTTTTCGTAGATTTTCTGCTGATATGTACTAGCCTTTGAGTAAATGATGCATACTAAGTATCAGATTTAGAGATACACTGTACAAACAGAATGGCATGTAAATCCTATTACAATGTACACAAACAGTATTTGTGTATAGCTGTAGACAAAATTCTTCAGTACATAAGTGTACAGTGTTTTAGTTGCATGTGTCTTTGCTGAAATAGGATTTTGGATGCAATTCTCAGCAGGTTGTTCTTCAGAGTTGACCAAAGTAGATAGAAAATTTATACTACCAGATTTACACAGAAATTACACACCTAATCATTTTATTTGCTGCTATTTGGACCTTTTGAAAATATGATTCCTAAATTACACTGTAATTTCCCAATATTTTTTATGCATATTTCAGCAGGTGGTCTTCATACCAAGTTTGCCAAAAGTAGATCAAACAATTTACACTGGGTATGATCTGCTGCCATTTTTACCTTTCTATTACCAAATTGTGCTTTCAAAACCTATTTATTTTGGTCACGTTTCTTAACACGTGATCCTACCGAAATGTGCACCAGAATACACCTAGCCTTACAGTCATGCAAAGCAATGGCCGACTGTCTCAACGTTAGGAGACTGACTTACATACACTTGATTTGATGCAGGTACGTAGTCCAAAACACTTAAAATACTTGTCGTGTCCTGATAACTCAAATGTTGAATGATACTTGATCATCCGTAATTATCTTTTGCAGGTACACCTAGCAGGATTATCGTATGTACTGAAGTAACTGAACTACGTGTAAATGTACTTGTTGTGCTTTGTACTATAAATACTCTACATAAGTTGATCACAATTCACGACCATATGTTTTGTAGAGTAGAGTCGCTGTATAAACAAATACGAGCAATGCGTTTTAGTAATTGAAAAAGGTGCTATGTTACTTGCACATAAAGACATATTTTTTTTCGGCAATCTACAGTACACATGACCAACATAAGTTTGTGTGTGAATACGGTAGAAGTAATTTAGGGATCAGATTTGTATCTTTGTATTCAATTTCATGAATTAATAATGCATGAGCCATACATTATATTGTCCATACATGATTTGTATACCTGTGAGATACAATCTATACATGACACGTACCACAACCCTACAATCTATACATGACACGTACCACAACCCTGTCTAAATATTGTGTGGGACTGTGGATGGGTGTAACTTATTTTTTAAGTATGTGTAATGAAGTACAAGTGTCATGTACAGTGAGATCTGTTCGGTTTTGAGAATGTGAAGTATGCCATAGCTGGGGGGGGGGGGTCTTCCAGAACCCAATGCAAAATGATGTAATAACCCCGATTTATAGCTTGTTTCTGAACTAAAGAAATGCATATAG
>JZLH01S0631134.1:2112-12453 GCA_001188425.1 Eucidaris tribuloides | reverse complement strand
TTTTCCACTATATTTTACATTATAGCATCCAAATGGTTAATAAGTTGTTAAGGTTATCCGAGTTATACCTCATCAGAAAGAACAGACTCAGCTCTTTCTGATGAGGTATAACTTGGGGGTCCCCCAATACAGTGTACCTGCATCATGACACAGTAACATATTTCACAGCATTACTGTATTGTAGCCAGAGGACTACAATTTCATGAATGAAATCTACCTCGTTATACTGTAATTGAAACAAAACTGCTACCCATCTGTAAACTTGTTGAGCATCCAAAATAATGTCATAAATTGCAATTGTATCAAAAAATTTATTGGTTGGTACATGTACATTTGTAATCATGAATGAAGTTCTCTCCATTGTTTTATCCTACATTCAATTCATTACAGTCTGAAATCTAAATTACATTAGTGCATGTCATTTTATGAAAATAAGCTTCCTGTAGCTTGGGTACATAATTGACCCAGATTCTGTAACCCTATCCTTTAATTAGGTCAATTGGTATTAATATCATATGTATGTCAGCGCTTGGTACATTGCAATCAGATATGTTCATCGCCAAAGGGCCGCTATTACTTGGCGTGAAGTGAGGATAAAGACATGTAGCCAGAAGATTTGACAAGCTCAGTATTGCCACAGCCACCTTGCCATATTTCCAACCACCTCGAGACTTATCTGTTTAATTCCAGTTACCTGCACTGCTTCAGTTTCTCCTGCCCTGCATCCGGAAATCCTATCCTGAACGGCTGGATAATATTGGGTGCCAATATGCAATCCAGTAATGGGAGACATTCCCCTCACTCTCTGGAGTACATGAATTTCTGATTAAAAGTTAATGGGATTACTGAACAGGTGTTGCCAGTATGCTGGGGATGCAGGCAAAGGCAAGAACTTACATTCAGAAGATGTGATCAAAGAAAAAAAAATGTCCTGAAGGATAATGCAGTAGCTACATGTACATGTACGTATGTACGTACGTACATGTATATGTACAGTATAGTAACTAGCTTTGTACATGTAGTTGAGTTAGTATCTCTAAATCTTTGTGATAATTTCCATAAATGTGACGCACTGTAGGTCATTAGTTCAAAATCACAGTAAACTAAACCAGTTGTCACACGATGAAGCAAATCGTGTGACATTGTGTGACAACTGGTTTTGTTTACTCTCTCATAACCACTCTTTTTGTTTTCTTAATGCTACAGAACAGTAGAAATAATGTATTCAGGTATGAGCTACTGTGATTTTATTATTGTCTGTGTGGAATCTAGATCTGGATGCAAATCACATCGTGTGTACCTAGATGCCCCATGAGCCCATTATTTTCAACTCATTTTTATTGTTCAAAATGTGAACAAGGAACAAACACGTTTGATGACTTCCCATCTTAATATCTCACTCACTCTCTGCATGGTAATGTATCCGGTTGTGCCGCCTTGCGGGAGATACACAATATGCACAACATTCATGTTACAAAGAAAGCCGTCATGTCGGCCGAATTACCAATGACAGAATGCAGCTCATAACATGTTATATCACTTCCTCAGCCATCTCATGACAGTAGGTAAACAGGGGCCCCCTATCAGTCTCAATATCCTGAATTGGGCAAAGCACTATTGTTTGATAATGTCCAGTGACTTGCTGTAGTCTCTCAAATCTTTTTATGTATTCAATGTTTGCAAGTGGCTGGGTTTGTGATATCATTACAAAACACTGAAGTGGCAAGATTTACAGCTCAGGCATATTACCGGTACAAGTGGAGAAGACCATGTGGAATTTGAGATACTGTAGGCCTAGAGCTAATGCTGGTTCATGATTTCAGCACAGATATGTATATTGTATCATCTCTTCCTGGTAAGATGCAAAAAAAGGACACATGTTGTCACGTGTACATGTAGTGTACCCTTGTCCCTTTACACATACATTTAAGAATGAATCTGATTAAGCTTAACAACAGTGTACAAGAATGATGATACATGAAGATGTGATAAAATGATCTATCAAAGTCAGAATCTTATTAACTTGTGTACATGTAGGTCTATGATTGCTGCCATTTTGATTTGTAAAGTCTGCAAACCTGATGTTAATTGTTAAATTGCTTTCATCTGTGGTTACCAACATACTGTCTGTACGTACATGTATGTTCACTGTTCATGTACATGTAGATGTCACACACATGATATGATTGAGGGCATTATCTTCTTGCCACACCCCCTTTCTACTGTACTGTACTGAGAAGGGGTGAATCTCCTTACTCCTATCACTGTTATAGTAATTTATTGATATAGGCCCTACATTGATATCATATTCCAGTAGGTACATGTACTGATGTACATTGTTACATGTACATGTACCGAGTCTAGTAGCCAGAAAATAATTGTTGAACAAAAATAAAGATTTTTTTTTCATCAAATGGTTTTGTCTTGTGAGGTTCAGGCAGTGATTTCATAATTTGATATTTTAGGTTTGAATATGTGATTGAAATAATTGTTGGTGAGTGTGAGTAGTACATACATGTAGGCCCCTAGTAACCTGAGGGTCAACTAGAACAAACTACATGAATAATTTTAACCCGTTGGCTACGGGAACCGGATGTGCCCTGTATTAACTCTATGGGATATTCAAAATCTCGGAGGCAACGGGTTAACTGTTTTCTTTAGAAGGGAAAATCCCGTGGAACAAGTAAGAATTCCAGTGGGTACAAATTTCACCTTGCTGTCTTGGAAAAGTGGCTTGAATGTAAATCAAGTTGTCTGCTTTTGTTGCTTGAATGTGGTCGTTATGAACTGTGACCCCCTTCCTCGTAAAGGAACTTGAGAATGGGAGGAACCTTGTTTGTTTAAAGAAATGTCATTTGTGAATGGGTGTTGTTGTTTAAAGGTCCACTGTCCAGGCACAATGAATTAATGCCCTCTTTTGACTCAAATCTTAAAGCCACTGGCTAACATTTACCACAGTTAAAAAATCTGAGCTATATGATTCCCCATGCTACCAGTGTCTTTGATAAGGTCTAAAAATGAAGCCCTGAAAAGATTGTATTTCAAAATGATAATGTAGTGGTTTAGAAAAGTGAAAATCATAAGTTGACTGGATTCACCTGCCCATTTCCTCCCATACACTTACTGTGTGTAGATCTAGGCTATTTTCTACTCGCCCCGAGTATTAATTGTTTATTCGTTGATATCTTGACAGTGGCAGCACAAATTTCCAAACTTTTGTATTCTAGGGTGTTTATTTATCCATTCAAACACTACTATGTAGCTCAGATATCAAAGTTGGACATTTTTTTTTAAATTGAAGCTCCACAATGTTAGCCTATCACTTTAACATGTTAGCACCAATTGCAGTAATACCCATGATCTGCAGCAGTGCTTCTTCTTGACTCTGTTCTGTTCTACTTCCTTTCTTGTCTGTGGCACAAAAAAAGAAAATATGAACATGATATTTCAATAACTTACGCATTATGAATGTACACTGATGTTGTTTGTCTGTTTTTATTCTTTCATGTCTCTCTTTCCCAAGATCGTTCATACTGTTGCATGACAGTATTGTGTAATGTTTCCTCCCACTGCATGACATGAACATGTAGTTCCTGTTTCTACCACCACAATTACCACAATGAGTGCAACTAATATTTATCCTGGCTGCCAGTATTAACTTTAGATCTTGTTCACAATGTGAGTCACACACATATAAAACAAATGTTTGTTTGGTTTTGTTTCAACTCATTGTTGTTGATATTCTATTACTTTGCCACAGCCTTTACATCAGCCATGCATTTATGAAGGCTATACAGTTTGTCTGTCTGTCTATATGGATCGATGGGTGGGTGGGTGGGTGGATGTACTAATCTCAAGTTGCCTGATCTGATCTGATCTGTACGTAGGGCCAACTTTGAAGTTTGAACTAGAGGTGGTGGTTCCGGATTCATCAGAAATGCAGACAGTTTGCAAATAACAATTTTTCCACAGACAAGGCAGCAGGTACATGTACATTGTACTACTCCATCATTTTGGAAACTCCACTACAGCTGAACAAATGAAAGCTTGTCAAAAGTTCCAGATCATTGTGCATGAGGACCTGTTCCATTGTTCCCATGTGGTATGTCATTGGTACTTCCTAAGAATACCATGCTTGCTTTGGTTTACCAAGAAAAAAGGGCTTTGTTGGTATCTTGTGTGGGTAAATTCTCTGTATTGAAGGCAAATCTGGTCTTTTACAGTTATGAGTCAGTGTAGTTAACACAGTCTGACCCTGTTTTCAGACCAGTTATTTGGAAAGAGGAAACCACCATCATCCCACCATGATCTCCTGCAGGACTTTACTTTTTTTTATACTACATGTAGTCATGTACATAGGCCCTACATGTAAAGCATAATCCCAGACCTGTAGCCTACATGTAGTAAAATTTCCATTTATCATTAATATGAATAATCGGACATCGATTGACATGTGCCCGTAAAACCAACAACAACAATACTATTATTTATTAGTGCTGTCATAATCATTGTTGAATTACTTTCTTCTTATGATGATGATGATGATGATTATGATATTATTTTTTTTGTATTATTATTATTATTATTATTATTAATTTATTTATTTATTTACAATTTATCAAATTAATTGAATTTATTTTTCTTCGTAAATTAATAAACTTATTTGAATATAAATTTTATGTAGGAACATGTACAAGTATAACTACATCTGTGCTCTGTGTTCATATGCCATATGATTTCTGCATGCAGTTTGCACTCCCAATAGTGACAATTGAGGTGCCTTTACTTAGGAGGGGACAGTACTTGACACATATCGTCAGTGATTTCATGTACAGGCAAATATTACATTTGTTTGATATACGAGATTCGCCAGTACGTAATGTCACTGACAATATACAGTATTTCATTTATTTATTTGAAGGGAACCAACACTGTAGAAATGACAATATGATTCTACATGTAGATGGTATACATGTAAATATAAGACACAAAAATCCCTGTTTACCGGTACACTAGGAAAATTTAGGACAGTCACTTTCTACAGTTTGAAACAATCTGAATTCTGAGATATTTACATTAATTGATCAGACATTGTCAATATTTGCCCAGGAAACACTGTAAAGTGATGGTCAATAGTATGCCAATAGGGCATGTGTCTATGCATGACACTTTTCAAAGTGTTGTGTATAGCTAATGCACATCTAGGCCTATACATCAAGAGACCTCAAGTGTTGACATGGTGTAACAGAAGATTCAGTGGATAGCATACTTAACTTTGACACTGCCATTCATCATGTGACTGTGGACCATACCTGCACATATCAGTAGACATGTTACCACACAGCTGGTCAAACTATCACTATGGGTTACCTTCATGGTATGGCTGTACCCTTTGCATCCATATGGTCCCTAAATTCTTTTTGAAATTTGGGGTCTTAAAGGGATCAAGTACCATGAAGACAGATTGCTTTAAAGGGATAAGGTACCAGCAACTAACAGGCATAAGTTAAGAAATAAAGAGGCATTGAGAGTATTGTGAGAATTAATGGTAATATGGTGATAAATCAGCTTAAAGACACTATATAACAGTGTGGAATGTGGAAGCGCTTATTTAAAAAAATTGTCAACCTTGCTTTCTGACACAATCTGGTAGGTTTGGATGAACAAATAAACACCTTAGAACACAAAAAGTTTGGACAGTTAACGCTGTTCACTAGTACAATATGTGCGGCAAATTCAAATTGGCAGCATTAATTTCCGTTATCCAGTGATCAGAAATTCTGCGAGCACAGCAGTCTATGGGGGAAAGCTGGAATGGTCTCTCAAATGATTTTTCACTTTTTAAAGCACTTACTGACTCGTTTTAACTGCATATTATTTCAGGCTTCATTTTAGAGCATGTCAGAGACACTGGTAGCATGGGGATCATGCAGCTCAGATTTTTTTTAAACTGAAACACTGTTTTAAACTAGTGGCTTTAAATAAGGGGCTATTGTGTGACACTCACACTTAGCAAGGCCCTATAAATTAAAAGTTCATTTTGTGTTTTATTGTTATGTCTTTGCAGCAGCCATGTGTCTTAAGAATTAAACTTGCCAGAAACATCCATAGGGGGAGGCAGCTTATTGATATCAATACAGTGCATAACATTACTGGCGGCAGTGACTAACACACGCGTGGTTGCATGCATCGAGTCATGCTTTGGTTCAGTTTCTAGCAATGTCTGGACTGCGCATCTGATTGGTTGGCAGAACTAAATGTTTTCTTAACTTATACCTGTTAGTTGCCGGTGCCTTCTCCCTTTAAATGACAGGATAACATTCACAGAAAGAGATTTGGTGAAAGTGAAAGTTTGAAGAAAAAGTCACAAATGATCAGGAAGTTATAATGAAGTTTTCTATTTTTGAAGTACATGAAATACAGATTTCCATGGAAATTGTAAATTGACCTCTTGGTTCCTTGATTACACTATGTAGACAACTTCCCATCATTATATTCAAAATTAAATATCATTTTTTTTTTGCGGAAACAGACTTACATGTATGAGATAGTGCAAAACATATAAATGAGGTGTGACCGTCTTATATCTACAAAGACAGGATTTCTTTCAGAATAAGAATCTATGAATTCTCAAGAAGAAAAAGAAATTTGTTGACAAGAATTCTACAGTTTTGTGATGCAAGTTACCAATTTATCATTTTCATAGAACTTTGTGTGAAGTGATCTTCCATATTTTAACAGTTCAAAACATTCTCAACCTAATCATTTGCTTGATTTCCTCAAACTTTGCCCAAATTTTGTTGTATGCATGTTAGTGATGCACGACTTAAGTATTTTAGAGAGTCGACTAGTCGCCCACCAATAGTCGCGACTCCGACTATTAGTCGACTATCGGTGTTCAACCTCTTAGTGTGTTCAAGATTGGTGGTGTGGGGTGCATGGGTGTCCCAGTCGGAGTCGCACATATACGGCAACACATGTATGATAGCATTGCATGATTATAGGCTGATCCAAGTACATTTTGGCAGTTCTGTTTGATTTGCGATCGAAGAGAGATTCATTTCTGCCACAAAATGGTAGATAAATAATTGCTGGTTCTGCTCAATTTTTACGTCTTTTGACTCAGTTTTTAATACAAATTAACATGTGATAAAAAGTCGACTATTGCGTTCCAATAGTCGAAGTCGCGACTCCGTGTAGGCAGTCGCGACTACGACTTTTCACGACTTAGTCGTGCAACACTAATGCATGTTCACTTTTTACTCAACAAGTGCGTATTCTCCCTCACTATCTTTTGGTTCCCTACATTGTGCAAGATCATTGATTTGTATATTGCACCATTAGCTGAATAAACATTCAACGTCTGCAGCTCATGAAGAGGTATGCAACAGGGAAGAGCAGTACAATTAAAATAGTAGGCCCTAAACATGACAAAATTCATACTTCAATAATGTCACAACTCAGCTTACTATTATTTGTGCAGATAATAGACTAAGATTATTGCACAAAATGTTGAATTTTCCACACAAGAAATTAATAGTGTCTGGTACATAGTTACAGCTTTAATAATCAGTTTTGTGTGTATTGAACCAACCATTTTGTATCAGATGCATGACTGATATTGAAATAAATCTTAAATCAATAGAATCATGAATAAATAAATGAATAAATAAATAATAATAAATAAATAAATAAATAAATAATAAATAATAAATAAATAAATAATAAATAAATAAATAACAGTACTTACAATGTATATGTACATGTAGGCCCTAATCAAATACCGGTATACATTTACATCAGATAAACATTCAAGATGATAACGTGATGATGTACTGCCACTGTAACACAGTGGAGATATTGGATTTGTGCAAGCATGGATTTGATTGTGATTTTTTTTCTGATTGCAGACACCAGAATTGGAGAAAGGAAAGTGCACATTGTCAATAATCTGGGGCACAGTAATCCAAAGTACATGTTTGAACAATTTTCATGCGTTCTTGTGACATCCATTACATTATGCACACAGTGCCGTATGATGTGTTCGAGTTTTACATGTGAAGCATTAATGCACTGCTGCAGTACACTACACTGAATTTGTGTACAGTAACAGTAAGCTTGTGAGCAAAATGCATCTTCAAAAATATGTGTGATAAATCAAATTTCTTTCATAGCTCCTGAACCAGTGATTTTGAATGTACATGTAGCTACACAAAGCCCTCTATCATAGTTTCATTGGAATTAATTAAAGATGGCGTCCTCTCTCATTTGTTTTTGATTGATTGATTTTGTTCCCATTTTTGTTTTCCAGTTCAATATGACGCAGAGAAGTCCTTTATTGGGTAATCTAACTTGACTACCCATGAATAGAACGTCAGCTGGAAAACTCATGAATAATTTTCTAAGATTGTGTCTGATAATGCAGGCTAATTTTAGTTCTCAGGAATAATAATTATCGTAATTTTGTGGGTGAGAATACAGTGTCTTTAATATGGTGTGTGTGTGTGTGTGTGTGTGTGTGTGTGTGTGTGTGTGTGTGTGTGTGTGTGTGTGTGTGTGTGTGTGTGTGTGTGTGTGTGTGTGTGTGTGTGTGTGTGTGTGGTAGTGTGTGTATGTGTGTGTGTGTTGTGTGTGCGTGTGAGTGTGTGACTGCCTTTGCTATGTGTGTATGTGTTTGTGTGTGTGTCTGTGTGTACATGTGTCTGTGTGGGTATGTCTGTGTGTGTGTGTATGTGTGCATGTGTGTGTGTTTGTGTGTTGTAGGAATGGATGGTACTTTTACCACTGTGTGTATCTTGTGTGTATTTCATGTTGCCCAATGCTCTATTGCTGTCTACACGTACATGTATTACATGCTATAGGTCAAAGGATTATGAATTGATTGGCTTATCATCACTCCATTTCATAGCTGCAAACACGTTTGAACCTTTGTCCTTCAACGTAAACCAACCACCCACTCAATCAGCTACATCATGGTTTGAGAATTTATTCTCTTTTTAAAGTAAAAGACTGCTGTGCCCATTTTATATTTGCTGATTGGGTTAAAAAATGTACAAATACACATACTTGAAAGTGAGACATCAATCCCAATGGAACTAAACTACACTAGCTGTTAGCAGCCTTGTGGTAATCATTCCATCCTTGCCTGTCATAGGCCCTTTCCTCCAGTCTGAGGTATTGACTCTCTCCCTTACTTGTTATCCAGTGTTCTGTTCCTCCCTTTGGCCTTCTCCCTTCCATCCTTCCTTCAATAGCATCATAGTCCATCACAGGGAATAATTTTCCTGGTATCGCATTGCAATTTGCGATGCATGTTGAGCATGACTGCTACACAAATTTGCAGATGTGTAGCAGATTGTTACATTGAACTGTGTATGATATTATACTGAATATATGTGATTGACTGAAATTTGCTACATGTATGTACAAATTTTAAAAGGTGTAGATTATTTCCTGCCATCATACGAGGTGTGACAAATAATAAACAACACTTTGACAGCCACGCCCATGACGCAATGTCAATCGACCCACCGCCCATGCCACTGTGTTGTCCAACATCTCATCAACATTCTGCTATAATATTGTTTCACCTATCTCACTCTCTGCCTCTTTCTCAGGCTAACAAGTGGTATGCCCCAACTACACAATGTCACTATACTAAAGGTTGCACAAACATGGAGCAAAGACTTTTTTAAGTTCCTGGTTCAGTTGGGTGGGGGCAGGGCCCACTGAAAAGGCAATGTCACAAGCAGGATCTTCCCCATAAGACTCCTGGAAAATCTTGACACACAGTACAGCCTCTGCCCAACTGACCCAGGAACTTTAGAATGATTCCCTGCTCCATGAATTGTGCCACTTCTCGTATTATTACGGAATGAAGTAGGGGCGTGCCCCTCATAAGCCCGAGGAAGGAACACATCATGAAATAGGTGAACAATACCATAGCAGAATGTTGATGAGATGTCGGGCAACACAGTGACATGGGCAGTGGGTCGATTGACAGTGCATCATGGGCGTGGCTGTCACAGTCTCTGTACCTAAGATGTTACATCAATTTATTTTGCCATTCGGTCTATACCAAGTTTCTCCCCCCCCCTCCCACTCTTTTCAACAACTTCTCCACCCACCCCCCCCCATAACATATGATGTTCTCCTTCCTCCTCCAAACCCTTATTTCAAGCTGTCCTGTCTTTTGATGTCTGCTTTCTTCAGGGTCCATGATTCTGAACAAAAAAAAAAACGTACTCCTGACTCCTCACTGTTGTTTTTGTGATTTTCTTCTTTTCCATTGCAGGTTAAAGCCCAAGTTTAGTTTGGGACGATCAGACAAATTTTGGGTCA
>JZLH01S0631127.1:50156-59189 GCA_001188425.1 Eucidaris tribuloides | reverse complement strand
GGGAGGTGCACATATTAGGGAGGTGGAACTAAAGTTGAGAAAATCAGGAGTTGAAAGCAGAAAAGGAGGTGAAAATTTCTTTTGCTTGCCAGGGGCGGAACTCCTTTGGTTCTGGCGGGGGGGGGGGGGTGCACGTGCACCCAGTGCACCCCCCAGCCTACGCCCTTGCTTGTCACCCAGGATCGACACCCCTGGTAGCCATGTTTTTTTTCTTATCCCAATCTTGTCACTGCCCTTTAACCCAAATGATGGGTAACAAATCCTCACGCAATTCATCCGTTATCTTTACAATGCAATATCTAAACGACCTCTTCAACTGTAGGGTCACTGGTGGTTGATTCAATACTGGTATATTAATGCTTGTTCCTCCTCGAGTAAACATATTCAAGACAAATCCTTCCAGCCTGACCATAAACTGTAACATTTTTATTTTATTTTTCTTACTTCTCCCAATCTTGTCACCGCCCTTTAACCCTAATGATAGCCAACAAAGCCTTACCAAGATGATGGCGTTTATCTGTTATCTTACGATGCAAAATCTAATCGACTTCTTCAACTGTAGGGCCACCGGTGGTTGAAGAGTCGCCGCCGCCTTGCCCCTGCCCCCGACTCTGGCCACTTCCTTGGTGCAGCTTGGCCATGATCGGAGAACATTTCTTCTGCAGCTCTTCCAGTCTGAAGTTGTATTCATCCTTCTCCGCGAGAGTGTTTGCATCCAACCAGCGAACAGCTTCATCCACGGCACTCATAACCGTTTGCTTATCCTCCGCCGAGAGCTTGCTCTCGACCGCCGGATCGTTGACCGTGGACTTCATACTGAAGGCGTAGCTCTCCAGCTGATTACGAGCGGCGATGCGTCCGCGTTGCGCCTCGTCCTCGGCTTTGTACTTCTCCGCGTCGTTGATCATGCGATCGATCTCGGCCTTCGATAGTCGTCCCTTGTCGTTCGTGATCGTGATGCGATTGGTGCGTCCTGTGCTCTCGTCCGTGGCCGTGACGTTTAGGATACCGTTGGCGTCGATGTCGTAGGTGATTTCGATTTTGGGGACGCCGCGTGGGGCGGGCGGGATGCCCGACAACTCGAAAATCCCCAACTTGTTGTTATCCTTGGTCATCGCGCGTTCACCTTCATACACCTGGATACTGACGGCGGACTGGTTGTCGGCGTATGTGGTGAATGTTTGTGACATCTTGGTAGGGATACGGGAGTTCCGCTCGATGAGTTTGGTCATGACGCCACCGGCGGTCTCAATTCCAAGAGACAACGGCGCCACATCGACCAAGAGGACATCTTTAACCTCTGCGCTATCGTCTCCAGACAAGATGGCTGCCTGGACTGCAGCACCGTACGCAACGGCCTCGTCAGGGTTGATCGACTTGTTGAGATCTTTGCCATTCAGGAATTCTTGTAGAAGTTTCTGGATCTTGGGAATTCGCGTGGAACCACCCACCATTACCACGGTGTCGATCTTGTTCTTATCCAACTTGGCGTCCACAATAGCGCGCTCCACAGGCTCCAAGCATTTCCTGAAAAGATCGGAGCAGAGCTCCTCGAAGCGGGCACGCGTCACGCTGGTGTAGAAGTCGATACCTTCGAACAGAGAGTCCACCTCAATGCTAGCCTGCGTGCTACTCGAGAGCGTCCGCTTGGCGCGTTCGGCTGCTGTCCGCAGACGTCGCACCGCCCGGTGGGTTCGCCCTTCATATCTTTCTTATTCTTCCGTCTTGAACTCCTCGATGAGGTGGTTGACCAACCGGTTGTCGAAGTCCTCGCCACCGAGATGAGTGTCTCCGGCGGTAGACTTGACTTCAAAGATACCCTCATCGATAGCGAGGATGGACACATCGAACGTACCTCCACCGAGATCGAAAATGAGAACGTGCTGTTCACCTCGTAACTTCTTATCCAAGCCGTATGCCAGTGCCGCTGCCGTGGGCTCGTTGATAATCCGCAGGACGTTCATGCCAGCGATCATGCCTGCATCCTTTGTGGCCGTCCGCTGTGAGTCATTGAAGTAGGCTGGAACTGTAATGACCGCATCGTTCATCTTGTAACCCAAGTAGGCCTCCGCGGTTTCCTTCATCTTCGTCAGGACCATCGAACTGATCTCTTCTGGGGCGAAGGTCTTGGTCTCGCCCATGTACTCTGCCTGCAGCATCGGCTTGCCGCCTTTGTTGACTACGGTGAACGGCCAGTGCTTCATGTCGGCTTGAACGGCCGCGTCGTCGAATCGCCGCCCGATCAGCCGCTTGGCGTCGAAAATTGTATTCTTGGGATTCCTGCATGAAATAGAAGGATAAAGCAGAGGAAAAACACATGACATGGTCATTAAACGGATCATCAGCTGATTTGAAATTAAACTGTTCGGATTCCAACAACAATGAAAGAAGTTATTTTATGAAAAAAAAGGACTCGTGTCCATTATATGGTCATAAAAAAGTCAGCTGTTAAGTGTATCACTTACTCAATCACCGCTTGTCTTTTTAAAGAATATTTTTGTTCCATTTATTTATGTGTTTCCATTTTATTTTGACAGAGTTGTCTTCTCAGTAAAAAAAAAAATCCTGATCTCACAAGGGGTCCTATTTACAGTTAGAAAAATACAACAGCTTACATCGGAAATCATATACATGTAGTATAAAAACAAATGTACCAATTTACACAAACAGCATATGAACTTTTGTTATGAGATTGATTATTCTCCAAAAACAGCACGCGCCTCTTATAGCCAGTAATCAAATTACGTACAACATCCTGGGGGTGGGGTGGGGTGGGGTTATCTGTCTTATCCTTTACTTCACAATATTTCGTATGATGTTTGCGTTGAGATTTTTCTTTCCCCTTTTCCGTGGCGAAGAATAACAATCAACTGTTTGAGAAGAGCAGAAAATGGGGAATCAAATTACTGTTGATGGTCCAGTAGCAGGGTGGAGGGGGGGGGGGGATAAAAGCTTGTCCGGCCTTTTGTTAGAAAAGACACCAAACCTTATTATGGTGAATCACGCCTCTTCGGAGCATTATCAGTAGTAAACTTTGCCCAGATCGGCTGTTACCAATAGCGATATAGTTCAGCCCTAAACATGTTGGATATTTTTTTATTTCCATATAAGCCATAAAAACGAGTTGTAATTATGTTAATCTGAAACACTTGTTCCCATTAATTCGTACCTATTTGATTATTTTGAAGATGTGACAACAGAAAACACGCATCTATACATATTCCATGGGTGTACACTGTAATCGGGGGAGGGGGTGCATTGGGTGCACGCACACCCCACTCCCGTTGAGGCAGAGGACGTCTGCCCCTGGCAAGAGAAACAAAATTTACACCCCTTTTTCTGCTTTCAACTGCTGAGTGCTGACTTTCTAAACATTAGTTCCACCTCCCGAAGATGTGCACCTCCCCATGCCACTGTAGCTCCATCGGGGGAGGGGGTACTCACGTATATGGGTATACGGGGAGGTGCCGCTGGGAAGGGTGACTTTTTCAAGAAAAATCCTTAGACATGGGTCCCCTTTCTCCATCAAAAAAAATCCTAAACATGGGTCCCCAATTTCAGATTTGTTCCAAATTTCGGTGCGCATTGCGCGCAAACACATTGTTTTCAATTTTGGGGGGCGCTTCGCGTGCAAAGCATATGCTATTTTCAAGCGCGCCGAAAATTGTTGAAACCCTAGATCATGGGTGCTAACTTACTCCATATAAAAACCCTTAAATGTGGGTATGGTTCGGCAGATCTCAGACACACTCCCGTCCCACATATTGAGTCCCCCCACGCCATCCGAGCTCCATCCGCCCCATGCTCAGACCAGGTTTACGCCCTATTCACAGCCTGTGAGGTTGATTGACGAACGGGTGCAACGTGCAAGACTAGCGGGACAGTTATTATTATTATTAATTTTATTAATTATTATTGATTATTAATTCATTACTTATTATTAATATTATTATTATTATATATTATTATTCTTATTATTATATTATTACTATCATTATTATTTATTATTATTATTTAGTATTATTATTATTATTATTTATTATATTATTATTATTATTATTTAATTATAATTATTATTATTATTATTATTATTATTATTATTTAGTAATGTTATAATCATTACGTCTGGGATTAAAGAACATCTTTTTCGTGCAATAGATCTGTTAACCAAATCCAAGTGAATGGGCAGGGGGTGGGGCGACGGGGTGGGGGGTGTTCCGTGAAGTATCGGGTGTTTATATACGAAAGGAATATTCTGTTCACGTTTACAAGTGTGTCTTGGTTCAGATCGCAATGCAACTTTTTATTCCTCTACACGTACGCTCACTACATCAAAACACTGTGAAATAAAACGCAAGTTTACTTTAGGAACCGTTAACTAAACGTCTGGAAGCCAGACTAGCAGCAGGGCACTTGAACAGATACTTGTGCCCATCAAGGGGATTCACACTGTCGCAGTCTACTAACGACACGGGTGAGATTACAAGAATGTTGACAGGTGTCGTTTACGACGCAGTACACTGCTACTTAAAGCCTACCTGAGGTTACAATTCAACCACAAGAGATACTATTTTATAAATAATGTAAATAATTCATGAAAGATATGCATTAATTGGCAGAAGCATAAGTAGCTTCAAATGACCTCTGCCACCGCTCCCGCCTATTTGATTGGACTGTTTTAAACATTTTCTTCATCCTCGGTATCAGACGATATAATCCGACGCCCACATATTTTAAGAAAATTTGACATATTTGTATATAGCTATTATGTTAAATCTTATTTCACTAATTTTCATACCTTATTTTTAAAATTCATTTAGTTATGTAAATGTACATATAGATATTACAGTATAATATACATATACCATATTTATTATTCAATACATATACATATTCATGTTCCCCTAGTTTTAAATTTCTTTATTGTCACATTTATCTTCTTTCTTTATCTTTCCATCTTTCTTTCTTTCCTTATTTATTTAAAACTTCGAATTATTGGATTTGATAGCTTGGGGTGGGCAGCCTTAGTTATATGTTTATTATTAAAACATATTTATTTTTATAGGTTTTTTTTTGTTTTTTTGTTTTTGTTTTTGTTTTGTTTGTTTGTTTGTTTGTTTGTTTGTTTGTTTGTTTGTTTGTTTGTTTGTTTGTTTGTTTGTTTTTTTGGGGGGGGGGTCATATTTCTGTCTTTGTTCGCTTAGTGATTTCAAGTGGGGGGGGGGGTTGAGGCAAAGCCAGAAAAGGGCACGCGGATTTACCCAAACTATACCTACCCTCCCTACTCAAAAGTATTGCAACTTACACTATAACGCATGCTTTTTGAGTTGGAAGGGGTCTTTCTATAATGATATGCTAATGACGTTTATTATCGGAAAATAACAAATTATTTTAATAGAAATCAATGAATATTCTTTCTCCTTTTGTCTCCAAGGCGGATAGATTATCAAGTGCAGGCGCACCCACGACTGAGGGGCTGGAACATAAAATGTAACATTTTTCGCGTCCCTATAGGGATGGGGTGTTGATTCCCACTAGCATCGTAAATCGGTTTCATATTTCCCGTGAAACGGTTTTAATGGTTTGGAAAAGACTTCCAAACAAAAAATGTCATTTGTTCTTCTGACGCGGTCTCAGCACCCCGCGAAGAAGAAAGTGTTTAATATCTTCATAAGACAGTGAGTGGTAAGGAGGATAAGGCTACTCATTAAAGTTGGTGGCCTTCTCTTCGCATCATTATATCGAATGTACTGAAAAGTCGCATGACAACAAAGTTTACTATGTTTGCAATAGTAAACTGCCTTTAGAGTTGAGAAAGAATAAGAATTATAACTTCAAGAGGTCCTTTCTGAAATACGGGGCGTATCCTCCTTACTACTGTCTTATGAAGATAGGAGGAGCATTCGTCTTCGCGGGGTGTTGTCTTCTTTCTGACACCACGTCAGAGGAACACATTGACAATTTTTGTTTGTTTGACATCTTTTCTAGCCATCAAAACTGTTTTACAAGAAATATGAAACCGAATTACGATGTTATTGTGTAATTAATACCCCACCCCTAAAGGGAGGCGAAAAATTTTAAATGTTATGTTCCAGCCCCTCTGCTTTGAGTGCGCCTGCATTTGATTATCTCTCCGCCCTGGGGAAGAAAGGAAATATAGTATTCATTGATTTCTTTTGAAATAATTTGTTATTTTCCAATAATGAACTTAATTAGGACGTCATTATAGAAAGGCCCCTTCAACTCAAATGCATGTGTTATAATGTATGTTGCAATACTTTTGAGTAGGGAGGGTATACGTCTGACCTGAAATAATGCGAGGGACTATATGGGGCATTGCTATGATATTAAATCATTACAGTGTTAACGACATCAGACGTTATGGCTCGATAGAGCCGCGGAGCTCGGGGAATACCAAAACGCATTGGCATGTCGAGAATGCCACAGAGCTAATCAATATGTTCTGGCAGACTAGACTGGTGGAAGATACATCGTTCGTGATCACTCGTGGCAGAATTATTCTCCATGTAATCCAGTGTGATACCGAAGATCTGACATCGTTGGGGTGGCACCCCCCCCCCAAAAAAAAAAAATATATATACATTTTTTTTCAATCATAATGATTTTGGAGCATATTATATATCCGTATCTCGGGTTTCAACCTCAAAAGATTGAGCCTCTATTGCCAGTTGAGAAAATGGATGCCCCATTTTGTTTCAGTAATACCTGAATGTAAGGGCCCTGTTAGTGGATCTGAAATTTCAACAGTTTTAGATATAGGCCTACGAAGTTTGACCACCTAGGGGAAAATAAGTATACATGGCGTTAACAAATGGTAGAAGAGAAAGGCATATAAATTATTATTCAAACGTTTTACTCAGGATAATTTGTTCAATTTCAGTGGATAGGCCTAAGATAGTATATTGGAAATCTTTAGGGCCATGAGATGGATATAAGAATTAACATATATGATTAAGCGATGATTAGGACGGTGTAATATCGGACATGACTTGTGATGAAACGACGAAAAATTCTGTAATGCTACCCCCTCCCCCAATTCTGGTGTTTGTAATGGGGGGGGGGGGTACTCGGATTCTAGTCGGACGTGGGTGTGCCACTGAGAACTCCGAACCCATACCCACATCTAAGGGTCCTTTTGCCGCAATTAGGCACCCATGTCTAAGGGTTTCAAAAATCTTTTCGCGCCAAAAACTTGAAAAAAAAACCATATGTTTGCGCACTAAGCATGCTAAGCGCGCCGAAAATTTGAACATTTTGAAAAAAAAAACGACCCATGTCCAAGGATTTTATTTTGATGAAAAGGGACCCATGTCTAAGGATTTTTCTTGAAAAGGTCACCCTTCCCTGCGGCACATCCCCGTATACCCAATATACGTGAGTACACCCCCCCCCCGGCGGCCGTTTGTAAACATACTCTTTGCGAACCGACTTAACCAAGATACAGTAAACCCACCCTTTCCATCCAGCCATCCATTCAATCAACGAAGTCAGTCCGTCAATAAAATCAATCAATCAATCAATCAATCAATCAATCAATCAATCAATCAATCAATCAATCAATCAATCAATCAATCAATCAATCAATCAAGCAATCAAGCAAGCAATCAATCAATCAATCAATCAATCAATCAATCAATCAATCAATCAATCAATCAATCAATCAATCAATCAATCAATCAAACAAACCAGTCATCAATCCATCCATCCACGAAACTGACTTACATCGCCACCTGATTTTTGGCAGCATCTCCTATCAGTCTCTCAGTATCCGTGAAAGCCACGTAGCTGGGCGTGGTCCGGTTGCCTTGGTCGTTGGCGATGATCTCAACTCGGCCATTCTGGAACACGCCCACGCACGAGTATGTGGTGCCCAAATCAATCCCAATCGCCTTCACGCGAGACATGCTCCCGGTAAATTAGCCTTGATGAAATTAAAGAACAACGAATAATACCTGAAACGAAAATTGAGAAAGATGATTACAGGGTTTAAAGGGCAGTGACATGATTGGGAGAAATAAAAATGCTGAAGTGTATATCTCCTGGCTGGAAGGATTTGTCTTGAATTGGTTTTCGTAAGGAGAATCGAGCAATAATTTTTGTTTCTCTTGCGCCCCGAGAGAAATTAAACCCATAGAAAGCTATACAACAAACCGTCTATCTCAAGGCATACTGTTGGAATTTATTTCAAAGTAAAAACGATCCCCCTCCGAAAAAAAAATCGAGGGGATGGGCCCCCTCCCCCTGCCCCCCCCCCCCGATCGCCGCCCATGTGTATACCGCATATTGAAAGTCCACCATCACAGATAAGATGGCAAACTTCATTCAAGTTAGACTTGCAGTGTAGCAGCAAACCCAGATTTTCATTCTGCGCAATAAATTCCACTCACTGGAAATCGCATAAAAATGAGATATTAATGCTAGAATCAATACTGCCCACCTCTCCATCTTTCCATATTCTATCCCCCATACTCCCAATCAACCAATTACTAATTTTTAAATTGACATGGTACTTAAGCTAGCCTTTCCAAATATCTCATGCAACTTTGTATCAAGCAAGCGTACATAAATAGCATCATACAAGCAGACTTCCTATAACAAGAAAAGAGAAAATAAGTATTACTTACCCACAAAAGATGCTAAATAGTCCCAAACTTGTCTCTTCAAAATAACGATAAGTTCTTTTCGGGACAACCGCTTACAGACTTGTGTTGGACCAGGTATGTACAGTCAAGTTCAGCGCACGAATTATCTTCGACGTGTAAACCGGTGTCTAGGTATAACGCACACGGATTATTGTAAATGATATCCGAATGAGAAGTATTTTAAAGATATAGCGATGGCGATGAAATTAAATTCCGCCGATAGAGTTTGTCACGACGATCAACGACAATCATTCAAATGGCTTGGAAGAATTTCTTCAGCCAGGAAAGTATGGTGCTTGTCAATCGCGGCTCGCTCTATATATCTCCCCAACCCCGTGGTTTTCGCGAGCATTCTCCGAAAGCCTCGATG
>JZLH01S0631127.1:21328-39563 GCA_001188425.1 Eucidaris tribuloides | reverse complement strand
TTTGGGGATCTCTCCGCCTGGGGAAGAAAGGACGTATATATTGCAGTTGATTTCTTTTGAAATATTGTTATTTTCGCAATAATGAATTAATTAGGATCGTCATTTAGGAAAGGCCCTTCAACTCAAATGCATGTGTGTATAATGTATGTTGCAATATTTGAGTTAGGGAGAGGCTATAGTCTGACCTGATAATGCGAGGGATTATGGGGCATTGGCTATGATATTAAATATGACGTGTTAACGACCAGTCAGACGTGTTGCTCGGATAGTTAGCCGCGGAGATGGGGATACCAAACATATTGCATGTCTGAGAATGCCACAGAAGAATGCTTATCAATATGTTCTGGCAGATCGACTGGGTGGTAGGTACATACGTTCAGTGGATCACGTTCGTGGCCCCAGAATAATTCTGCATGTAATCGAGTGTGATTACGAAGATCTGGACATCGTTGGGGTCGCCCCCCCCCCCAAAAAGATATATATATATATATATTTTTGATTTTCAATCATGAATTTTGCGAGCATATTATGATATCCGTATATCTCGGTGTTTCAACTCAAAAGATTGAGCTCTATGCCAGTTGAGAAATGGATGCCAGTTTTGTTCAGTAATACTGAATGTAAGGGCCCTGTTATGTGGATCTGATAATTTGCAACGTTTTAGATATAGGCTAGGAGTTTGCACTAGGGGGAAAATTGAAGTATATTTACCCCAGCCACCCGCCCCACCCCCCCCCCCTCGGCGATAAATGGTAGAGAGAAAGGCATATTGATTGTTATTCAAGTTTTACTCAGGATAATTTGTTCCAATTTTCAATGGATAGGCTAAGTAGTATATTGGAATCTTTATGGCATGAGATGGATATAATGTTAACGTTATGTTAGAGATGTGATAGCGGGCTTAATATTGGACATGTGGATGAAAACGACTTTAAAATTCTGTAATGTTACCCTCCCAATTCTGGCATGTATGTAGGGGGTGGGGGGGGTACTCGAGATCTAGTCGGCTGGATGCTGACAGGGGATCCGAACCCATACCCAATCTAAGGCGTCTTTTGCGCATTAGGACCCATGTCTAAGGGTCGCACGGCGACTAGAGGGTCAGTCGGCGTTTCAATCTTTTTCGCGCCAAAAACTTTGAAACAGCATATGTTGGGCAACTGATGCTAAAGCGTGCCGAAATATTGAACATTTGAAAAAAAAGACCCATGTACCAAGGATTTTATTTTGATGAAAAGGGACCATGTTAAGATTTTTTCTTGGGGGAAAAGGTCACCTTCCCTTGCGGCACATCCCCGTATAACAATATACGTGGAGTACCCCCCCCCCCCGGCCTGGCGTTATGTAAGTATCTTTGCGAACCAAGCATTACAAGATTCAGTAACCCACCTTGCATCAGCCATGCATGCAATCAATGAAGTCGTCGTCCATAAAATCAATCAATAATCTCGTCAATCAATCTCAATCTAATCAATCATCAATCATCAATCAATCACCTCGATCATCAATCATCAATCATCTAATCAGGATTCATTCATTCGCAATTCCCAATTCATCTATTTATTTCAATCATCAACAATCATGCCAATATAATCATTCAAGTAATTTAACCGATCGCCGATCATCAATGAAACCAACAGAGCCAAACCACCCAACCAAACCACACACAACCAAGTCCGAACAACGCAACAAACAACAGACCACCACGCAACAAACCAATCCTACAGTACCACACCAACAATCATCTACATTCTAACGTAAACAAACCGTCATCATCCATACTACTCCATATATCTAATCCGATCTCTTCCAGTCTCACAAATGACTTACATCTGCACTGATTTTTGGCCAGCATCTCTATCAAGGCTCCTCAGTATCTTCGTGAAAGCACGTTAAGTGCGGCGTGCCGGTTGGCTTGGTTCTCGTTGGCGTGATTTCAACTCGGCCATTCTGGTCACGCCACAGCACGAGTATGTGGTGCGCCAAATCCATCCAATCGCCTTACGCGAGACATGCGCTCCTGGTAGAATTAGGCTTGATGAATATTAAAAAAACGAAGATATATGAAATCGAAGAATGAGAAGATGATTACAGGGCTTTTGAAAAAAAAAACCAAAAATGGGCAGCTGAATGATTGGAGGGAGAACGATAAAAATGCGAAGTGTACTCCTTGGGCTGAAGGATTTGACTTGAATTGGTTTTCGTAAGAAAAATCAAGCAATAATTTTTGTTTCTCTTTGCCGCCGAGAGTAATTAAACCATAGAAATGTACACAACAACCGTTTTATCAAGCATGACTGTTGGAATTTATTTCAAAGTAAAACGTATCCCCCCTCGAAAAAAAAAATCGACGGGGATGGGCCCCTTCCCCTGCCCCCCCCCCCCGTTTCGCCGCCATGTATATACGTGTGTCATATTGAAAGTACACCATCACGAGATAAGTAGCAAAAGTATTTCAAGTAATGCTTGCAGATGTAGCAGCCATAACCCAGATTTTCATTCTGCGCAATAAGATTCCACTTCATAGGAAATCGCATAAAATGGAGAATATTATGTAGAATCAATACTGCCACCTCTCCATTTTCCATATTCTATCCCCCATACTTCAATCAACCAATTACTAATTTTTAAATTTGGACATTGCTACTTAAGCTAGCCTTTTCAGATATCTCATGCCAACTTTGTATTCAGCAAGCGGATAGCATGTATCAGGCAGACTTCCTATAACAAGAAGAAAAATAATATATATTACCACAAAGATGGCTACATAGTCCAAGCTTGTCTCTTCAAATAACATAATGTTCTTTTCGGGGACAACCGACTTACAGGACCTTTGTGTTGGTATTACCGTCAAGTTCGAGTGCACGAATGATCTTCGAGTGGCGTAAACCGGTGTCTAGGTATACGCCCACGGATTATTGTAATGATATCCGAATGGATAGTATTTAAAGAGTATAGTCGGATGAAATTGAATTCGCCGATAGAGTTTGTCACGGACGATCAACGCATCTTTAATGGCTGGAGAATTTCTTCACCAGCGAAAGTCATGTGCTGCTTGTCAATGCGGCTCGCTCTATATATTCCCCAACCGCTGTTTTTGCGCGGGCATTCTCCGAAGCTCGATAAAGGTATGTTCAGCACGCCCACTTTTAGACAACCGCAGCTACTGATCGATGCAGAGTTTAAAGTCTCACATGACAGGACATACGTCAACTCGGAGATTCGGGGGAAAGCGGAAACGAGGATGGGTTACAAACAATAATATATGATGATGATGATGATAATCATAGTGAGATTGGAGTGACGATAATATAGTAATGGCGATATAATTTTAAGATGATGATAATAGTGTAAAATAACGAGTAAGCTTCTCCTTATTATGATAATAATCGTAACCAATAGATGCGTATCACAACTAATGTAAATGATATGATGACGATGATGGTGATGGGTGATATAATGATGATGATGATGATGATGGATGATGTGATTGATGATGAGGTGTGTGATGGTTCTGCTGCTGCTGCTAGATGGTGGATGATGATAGAATGAATAATAAATTAAAATAATAAGTTAATAATCATAATATATCATCAACTTTTTATAATCTAGTTATTGTTATTATTATCACGATAATAATCATCGCCGTGCCGTTTGTATATATACCCCACTTCCATCCCATGGTTTTCGCCAGACTATCTCCGGCCCCTGGATGGAGGTAGTGACTTCATCACGTCCACTTATTAGAACACAGCTTGATGATGGATGCAGAGTGAAAGCGAGTCACAGGACATCCGTCAACTCGGAGATTCGCGGGAACGGTACAAAATATTATGCATTATATTGATGATAATGATGATGATAGATGATGATGATTGATGATGACGAGTAATAAAGAGCGAGGATAAGTATAGTATAATAATAATCTTCAAATCGGCACGATAATGAGGACGTTATCGACGATCATCACTATCATATTACCACACCATCACTCACATCATCATCTCATTATTCATCAATTATCATCATAAAACAATAATCGTAACCATAATCCTATGATCATACATCATAATAACGCCAATACACACACCACACCACCACACCACCACACCACCACACTAACACAACACACGACACAAACAACGACAACAACAACAACACACAACATAATATAATAATGAATAATATAATATATATAGTATAATAATAATAATAATATAATAATAATCATATATAATAATAATAATTAAAATAACTACTACTATTACTTACTACTATACTACTACTACTACTACTACTACTATACTATACATATAATCTGATAATATCATGAGTATAATCATATCTGCTTGTTTGCCATACATTTATCTCCACCCCGTGGTTTTCGCGACATTTCGGCAGCCTGATGGAGGTTATGTCATCAATTCCAACTTTCAGAGCACCCACTGCATGATGATACCGATGTTAAAGCTCACATGGGAGGACCGATCAAGGCCGGATTGAACGTTCGATTTTTTTAACTTCACACGCCGAGCGTACATGATTTTTCATGCTAAAGTATATAGAGGCTAGTCCTTGTAGAAACTTATGTTCCGTTTGGGGGCAAACCGATGTCCGTGGCTTTATTTTGCCCAGCACGCAAAGTTGTTTGTGATTTCCCCGCCCCACAACGAGTTCACGATATAACGTGCTTCCCTGGCGTCCCGGCTCCCATAATTTTAGGTAAATCATTTTGAAAACTTGATCTTTGAATATTTTTGCCTTCCTCCCTGCCAGGAATGTCGGTGCGCAGTGAGGAGCATACAGCTAATGCATATTTTGTTTGAAAGAGTCTTTTTAGTTTAGTTTCCTCCATGAGAAATATCTTCGGACGCTTCAACTGATGAAATTGATCTTAGTCATTACAAGCTTCTAGAATCTTCTTGAACGAAAATCATAACGATGCATTATATATTGAAGTCGAGTTAAGATCCTTTGCCGCAATTGATTATCCGCAGAAATTATGTACGTCACCATTTTCTTAAGAGAACTTAGTTTAATACTACAAGAACTACAGACAGGGGCGTCGATCGTGTTTCGGATGGGGGGGGGGAGCAAAAGTGAAAAAAGTGTCAAACATTTTTCTGCCAATTTGCAATACGAAAATGGCGCGTAAAGCGCGCCGAAAATTTGGACAATTTTGTATAATTGTTGGTATTTTAGGCTAAGTTTAATGGTTTTATAGTGCTATCCAATGCTTTTTAATATATCTTGTATTGCATATTGTCAATTTTTTAAGTTGTCAAAAATTATTGGGGGGGGGGGGGAGATCGATATGTTTGCCCCCCCCCCAATATTTTCATTGGTGGGCCATTGCCCCTGCCCCCAATCCACTCCCCCGGATCGACGCCTGTGACAACAGATATAGAAACCGTGATGTCATGGCTGTATAATGATGTTTAATGATAAATAATTGATAAAAGAAATGTGATAATATTAATTGAAAGCCAAACAATCTATAAGATATAAAAAATGGAGTATTATATGCTTTCTCTATTAAAGTTGTGTCAGGGATGCAAGTCCATTACATTCCCTCATTATCAATACAAACGTCTGTTTAGTACTTACAAATTGGTTGGCTGAAAGTTTGAGATATACGTCATGAATTTGTTGTTTTGTGAGAACAAACTAATAACACAGTTACCAGAATGTTGCTTCTTTCGTGAGTTTCAATTTGCCTAAACTGCCGGAATCGCGTTATGTGTGTAACGTCGGAAGACCAGCGCAGCGCACTGATTGGTCAAAACGGAACCTCCGCACGACATTTAGCTAACGGCTGATTCGGCCTTTTTGGGGAACGGCACGTGCACGTTTGACGTCGCGGATTTTTTGAAAATGCTTCCCAGTAATTTGAAAAAGTATGAAGTTTAACCGTCCAGATTTTCACCAGAACTCAATATTTTACCCCAAGTCTCTATGAGAGGTGTTCATTTATATCAATCTTCGCATTGGATATGATTTCAGCTGATTTCATTCATTTAGGTGTTTTTTGACGTGCAAATCAATGACACAATCTTTAAGATATCCATGAATGAAATGTCACCTTGAAAATAAACGTCAACCGAATGGTTTATTCTTAAAATGCACTATATTGGGAAAATGTGTAGAGAAATACGCTAAAACTGGTCATTTCACATGCTAAATGATCGTTTTGAAGTGCAACTTTTTCCAATTTTTCAATACCACATTTAATTTGGTACATTGACTGCATGTGGGGCCAGCACGGAACTCAATTTTAATTACCTACATTGTTACACAGTGCCTTTGAAGTGGGTGTCCTATATCATTTTGAAAATTGCAATTTGTGCTCGTATTTCACCCAGCTTCTGAAAGAAATTTCGGGTTTTGTCGTCCATTTTGGAAACATTTACCTCGTGACACTTTGAAACGTCTGTTTCTTCAAGTTATTTTTGCGTATCGGGTTCTGTAATATTCAAAATTAACCCGTTAGAGACTAAGTAATCTCGTGTTAGGGTCTATGGAAAATGTGTGTTATCGTGAAATCAAATCGTCTCCAACGGGTTAACAAAACGACGGTCATGTCGTTATATTCAATCATTATTCGTGGCGGAAAACTTTATTCTGCTTCAGGCTTGAGGTAAAGATTTCTTTCAATATCATCATTATTGGTGATTTTAGAGTGCACTTTTGTGAAATCCAAAGAACAGATCTACAACCTCATGTTTCTCTGTTATTACTATTCAGTGTAGGCCTTCTTCCTTCTTTGAGCATAAAACATATTGGGGCGGCCCCGGTTTTTGGCTCCACATACATGTATTATGGCAGAGGTAGAGGTGATCGCAGGCCTGTACCTTGATTGAAAGCCTTGTACCCCCTTAATAACTTCTGAATTACTGCAGGAGCCAATTATAAAGGCGTTGTATTTTATGCTTCCTTCCCCGACAAAAGGATGAAAATGAAAGAAAAATATCCAGACAGTGAATGAAAAAATACCACTTCAGATTTTTTCCTTTTGCTCATTTCACTTTATCTTAGCTATTAACATAAAAAGTATCTACATGTATGTTCAAATTATGTAGACTGTCTCTAACATTATAAAAGTCAGGCCGGGGCAGAATACTCTTACAGTGACGGAACGGGAAGGGGAGGGGGGAGGGGGGGGAGGGGGGGAGGGGGGGGCGTTGCAAATTGGCCACTACCCTCCCTTTTTGTCGGCGGCTGCTAGGGAAGTTGAGCAGAGAGATGGGCATGAATGTCCAACATAAAGGTAAAAAAAAAACACGAGTGATATTTTTCGTCAGCTTAAAATTACGGGGTGGCTCTTGTGGGAAATGCCTAGTCCGCCGTTGTTCATGTGAAGTTCGTGACTTGTGAAACCATAAGATTACCATGTTAATAAAGTAGGTCATGTCTATAAGGTAGATGCACATGCGCCAGGCTCGTTTACGCGTCCGTGACAAGCAGAATGGACAATCACATTAAAAAATAAAGGACAAAGCAAATTGCTTATGATGGTCAACGTCATAACATATTGTGAATGGTTAACTCGTTTTGTTTGTGCATTCTGCATTCTAGAAAGACTCTAATAACTGGGAGATGGAGAACAACCTTTAAGAGTAATATCACCAACTTATATGGGCGGTAACGAGGGGGGGGGGGCGTGTACCCTCAATCATTAAATCTTCGTTTTATTATTATTATTCTTTTTTTTTTGGTTAGCATTTTTAAAAGTTTTGGACATCTGCGAACCTTTTCAAGAGAATGTATAAGTGAAATAGATTCCTAAACTTTATTAATGCGGAGAAGGGGTATTTTGAAAGCCACAATTTCTACTTTTTAACGAAAATTTGTATCCTCTGCGCGTTCTTCCCCGTGTGAAGGTTCGCCTGTGGTGCTTTCGTCCCCCCTCGTTACATGGAATCTCCGTTACTGCTAACTTTAGTGCACGATATCGTACAAGCGCGCGCGCGCGCGTGTGTGTGTGTGTGTGTGTGTGTGGGGGGGGGGGGGGGTGAAAGTGTGCGGGTGTGCATGTGTGTGGGGGTATAGGGTCTAACGAAATAAGCTCATTAACACGCTAAATGACATGTTTTATTGACAAATCTGAAAGTATTGATCAAAGAAGTGGTGAATGTTCGAATTGAGAAAATAACATTCCCCCTTACGACGTAATTAAACCTAATAGATGATGTGTTTTTCGGAGGTCTAAAAATATAGTAATTTCAATAATAATTATTGGAGTTGACTAGTTGCAACCAAGATCCTGAATCATAATCTAGACTGCCGAGTCGTCCTTTAAGGTGCTCATCCACAAATCACCTGTCTTTACCATAAAGAGTTGGTAATTAAGGTCACGGCTAAAGATGGGATCGCGAGGGAAGTATCGGTTTGTAGTAATAATATTAATAGTAGTAGTAGTAGTAGTAGTAGTAGTAGTAGTAGTAGTAGTAGTAGTAGTAGTAGTAGTAGTAGTAGTAGTAGTAGTTGTAGTAGTAGTAGTAGTAGTAGAGGTAGTAATACTAGTAGTAATACTGTCATCAACATTACTATTAACGAGTCGTCCTTTAAGGTGCGAATCCACAAATCGACTGTCTTTACCATAAAGAGTTGGTAAGGTCACGGCTAAAGGCTATGAGATCGCGAAGGAAGATCGGATTCCACGGCCGACACATTGTTGGCGTGTTTTCGTTCTGAGCACATTATCGGGATCATCACGGGTCGTAGTCTTGCTCTCCAGACTGCTTTAAAAATGACATCTTCCTCATCATGCATCTATCCTGTCTATGCGTCTCCGTAATCCAGGGGCGGCGCCAGTGTAAAATCGTATGGAGAATGAGTAAAGTAAATTTCATGAATTACACCATCGCAACTCCCCCCCGGGGGGGGGGGTGTCTGTCATTACATGTGTATACACTATGCGCGTGTGAAAAAACGCGTAATTTTTTTTTCAGGGATGGGCGATGTAGAGTGAAAAGGGTATTAAAATCGTCAAAGTCAGGGAAAAACATTTACTTACAGTAGGATTACTTGAAAAGGGTATCTTTTCAAATTGTAATATTTGTTTAGGGTATTCTGAGATCGACGGACAATTACCAGTTTGGAGGATCCATTCTGAAAGTCCATACACGCGCATATGGTGTAAACCTTATAATGACATTGCCCCTTCCAGCTAGGGGAAACACCCATTTTTCTAGTTTGAATAGTGACTTCAAGGGAAGGGGTGCTGCCCCTCCCCCTTCCCCTGTGTTGGTGCCGCCGCTACCGTAACCTACGATGATTCCAAACGGAGATTACCTTCGGTGTGAAGTTACAGGGCAGCGACATGATTGGGAGGAGTTAACCCTAAAAGATCCGGGCTATTTGCGGTCTTGCTATCCCCCGTGGGAAGGGGGATTATGCCCCCCGCCCCCCGCCCGTCAGATCTCGGCTGCAGATCGCGCGATCACCGCGAAAATGTGCATGCGCATAGAGCTGGATGTAATCTGCAAGATTCCAGACACTGTGCTATTTTGCCTTCGAGATTGTGCGATTTGCGAGGATGCATGGGTTTAGCCTACTGTTAAGCTCTTGGGGCAGTCACCCCTCCCGCGAAAGCAAGTTTTGCGAAGAAAGATTTTCTCATTTGCGCCCCTCAGGTATCCCAGTGAAACATCATATATGCCCGAAAGCTGTCTGATGAATGACAAATACACTCATGCTCATTATTATGGAATATTTTAGAGACACTTTAGAAGCTGCCATTTTTCCGTGAAACAATTATAATCTAAGTATTTCAGGACTGCTGAGCATTTTGTAGTGTCCGACTCGACGCTAAAACCTGTGTTTAAAAATGGCGGCATTCAGTGTTGTTGTTGAGTCACGTGGTGGTTACGCGCGTTATTAACCTTTTAACAGACAATTCTGATGTTAATTTAATGACAAGTGACATTAGATTAAATTTATCAGTTTTTTTGTGTCTTTAATTACTTTAATACCTTTTCATGATTTTTTGGTGGATTTAAAAAAAATGCAAATATTATTGTTATTGTACTCAAACGTATTTTAGTTTTTACTTTAGTCATCTCATGAAATCCAAATATTGCTTCGCATACTGCGGTTTTGTGAAATAAATACTTGTCCTGAAAATTTTGGACGATATAGGAGAAAGAACTTAGGTATCAACAAAATATTCCATAATTATGAGCATGAGTGTATGAAGATGAGTGACTACCTATAGAACACTGTAGAATTAAAAAAATGCCCCCACCCCCAAAAACAACAACAACAGCTGCCGATTAGTGTATGTTCCATGCTAGGAATTTTGTTTCTACGAAGTTTGGGGGTCACTGAATAATTTCATCACTAAAATCGAGTTTTTTGTCCCTAAATTTTCCCAAAGGTTTAAAGATGGTGTATCATGTGTTTTACACACTGTTATTTTTTTAGGCATGTAAACGGGATGAGCTGCCTTCAAACCACTCGCTCGCAGAATAAGTCCAATCATGAAAGCCCACATACTTTAACAAAATAGGCTCAAGCTGAAGAAAAAATAACACAGAGAATATTTTAGAGGGGATCCGAGTCCCTCCCCCGAAAAAGGAAAAAGAAATGTTGACCACGCAATTAACTTTTATAATTTCTGCTTTCTAAAAATGCACGTTCATTACGCTACTGCTTGATTGTTATGATGTTGTGCCCAATTTTTTCCTGGAAACTCCCTCTGCCGAAATTCTATTATTCTGATTCGCCTGATGAAATAAGAAGCCTTGATGTACTTCCTATGTTTATATTCTTCCGTGTTATTACGATTTGTGATTTGCCATCTCTCGCACTTTCACGTATTTTTCTGCAACAATTGGCATGGACAGACAATTCATGCTTTTAAAGATTAGGGTGGTAAGTATGCAAGTATACTCCGACAAAACAACATGCGTCACACACTACTGACAGACACAGTTACAACCCGCCGTCCACGCCCGCATCCCCCCACACACGCCACACACACACACACACACACAACCACACGCGCGCGCGCTGCGGCCACGCACACCACCACACACATCGCCCGCAGACACGCCACACGCATACACACGCACACCGCACACCGCACACACGCACACACACACAGCACACACAGCACACAACACGACACACACGACGGCGCGCACACACATAACACACACACAAACAAACACACACACAGGACACACCACACAAACACACAATCACGCCCCCACACACACCAATACATAGGATGCGTATGCACCACAAATACTTTGTTTATTTTTCGCTTAATATACTGAAAAAAACCCTGAAAAAAATCATGTACTGAATCTTGAACATACAATGGCAAATGTGATGTATATTACACGGATTGTTTTTTAGCATATAAAAGGAAACTCAAAACATCCATTTATCTGGTATACGGGCATATTTTTCCAATTAGGTCAAATTCCAAGCATATTTCATTGCAAATGTTGTGAGAAAATTACATCGTTGGTTCTGGTCGAGAGCAATATTCCTTGACCTGTACCATGGTCGATTACGAACAATAATGATTGAAATAAATTACTATTATGTTTCCATTTGAGAGGCAAAGAAAAAGACAGAATTTTTATTTTTAACATATGTGTACATTACACATCACACCCACACACCACACACCCACCCACACACCCACCCACACCACACACACACACACACACACACACACACACACACACACACACAACACACACACACACACACACACACACCCCCACACCTCCACACCCACATCCACACCACACCACACCCACACCCCACACCACCACACCCACACCCACACAGCACACACACACACACACACACACACACACACACAGCACACACACGACAACCAACACACACACACACACACACACACACACACACGACACACACACACACACACACATGCACGCATGCACGCCAACACACACACACAAACACACACAACGCGCGCATAACTTGACAATTTTGATACGTTTAGTAGTATTCTTATGACATGTTTGATGGTTTTATTAGTGCTTTCAATGCTGTCGCATTGTATATTATGGAATTTTCAAGTTGTCACAAATTATTGAGGGGGCGGGCAAATCGACATATTTGCCCTCCCCAATATTTTCATTGGTGGGGCGATGCCTCCCTGTCCCCCCCCCCCCCAGGATCGACGCTCTGGACGAAGGGTGGGAGCGGTGTTCCTTTGCCCCGTAATATAATATCGTGGCATTCCGTTCTATACATAATGTGGCTATAACGCCAGGGCACATTTGTTCATTGATTTGATTTGATATATTTTTCATTATACATCACAAGCACATCAGATAACAACATTCAACAGAATACAACATTTCAACATAGATCAACATAATAATCATCAAGATAAATATCAAACAAGAGCCCGGCGGGCACAACGCTCACCTAAGGTCTCGCAAACTCTCTGTGGTGCCCATAGAGAAACATCTGTTATACAGTGTGTCTCAAAATTTGCAAGCAAAAGCGCCCTCTTTGGTATGATAAGAACATTTATGTGCCGTATGCTTACATCCACATCAAGGACATAGTCTTAAGCTTTCAAATGCCGTTTGTTCTGTTTCGTTTGCTTGTTTCAGTCCTGAGATATGTTTAGTTTAACACGAAAAGGTAAATCACAAATGTGCCACTTTTACTACAGCCAACAATAGCATCAGGCCTCTTCCTTAAAAGTGACACAATTATGATTCCACGGTTTTGTTTTACATGATATCTCGAGAATCAAAACAAGCAAATTGAACAAAACAAACAGTATCTTAAAGCTAAGATACGTTGCCCTTAATGTTTGACGTAAACATGTGTCATAGCAATATTTCTAACTGTCAAAGAGGGGCTTTCACTGGAACAATTTTTTGAGACGTGTTCAGCATGTCTCAAAAATTCTGCAAGTAAAAGCGCCCTCTTCGGCAATTAGACAATACACTGGTACTAATGCTTACATCAACGTCAAGAGAGAGTCTTAGCTTTCAAGATGCCATGTTTTTTGTTCAATTACTTGTTTTAATCTCGAGATATAATGTAAACAACAAAGGGTGGAATCACAATTATGTCAATTTTACAAGGATTTTAGTAAAAGTGACAACAATTTGCAATTTTACCCTTTCTTATTTAAATTAAACATATCTCTAGATTAAGACAACAAATTGAACCAAACTAACGGCATTTGAAAGCAGACTATACTCGTGACGATGATTTAACATTATGTCACGAGAGTATTTTTCTAATTGCCAAAGAGGGCGGTTTTCACTTGCCAATTTTTTTTGAACACCTGTATATATTTTGGCCTTGGAGCCTGATATCTATAGGCAACCACAGAACCTCATGAATCAGTTGAAAACTTGCATTCCCTATCCTTATTGCTGATTTTCCAAATTAAAATTTTAACATCCATATTTACAAACATAAGGCTTAACTGCAATGTGTCTTGCCCTAGTATGTTAACAATTAACCCTATTTGACCTTTAAACTACTTATACGACCTTTGACCCCAGTTTAATATGAGGTCCCTATACATGTAGGCATGTACCATCAAGTTAGTTAAAATGGCTGATACCAACCCAGTAGATAAACTGCAGTATCATTATTATTGTTGACCCCAAATAACATCGAGGTCTCTGCTACGCACCTATAATCAAGTTTGGTTACAACTGGGCCTGTGTATAGAAAGTTTACCCAGTTTTGGCCATTATAGGCCTGTCCTTTAAGCCGCAGGGGACCAGGTGTACATTTCAGGGACACTTCTATCTCCTCAAGTTTTCCACCAAGTTTGTATAAATCCATTGTGAGCATTAAAGATATGATGTAAATGTAAATTATCCATAGGGCCCTCCCCAACCTGTCCCCAAGGGGCAAACGGGGCCACTCCTGGGCATCGTCATGGTCATGAGGAACAATAATTCATCAGTATATAAATATCTGCACACACGGCTGACTTAGCTAAACTATTTATGTATCTAGAAAAGAATTTTTGAAATTACTAGTTTTGGCCCTTTAGAGCCTGCCCTGGGCCCAGGGGGATCAGGTATGCCATTTAAGAACCATTTAAATCCCACCACTCTAGGATGCATTCCTGATCAATTTGGCTAAATCCAATCATGTGTTTTAAGGAAGAGATGAAAGTGTGTAAAGAGTTTACGCAGACGCACGACGGACGAAGCGATCGCATAAGCCATTTGAGCCGTCGCTATATAGGTAAGTTAAAAATACTATAATATGCATGTCAATGAGATATCCGAATCGCAAACAAACTTGAACTTAAACTAACCAGACATAATTATTAATACCACGTTATATATATTATATTATATATTCAATGATAAGAAATACAATAAAAATATTAATGAAAATGAATAGTCCCTTGAAAGCATTTACTTGGCGTTTGAGGAGAGAACTCTATTAAAAGAACAATGTCATCTTGTCATATGGTTAATAATAGAGGTGATCACTGACCTAATGAATAGAGTTAAATAATTAATTTCAACTTGAGTTGATAATATAAATATATAATAATAAGAGGTGTAATAATAATAATATGTTAAACTATTTACATATTTACATTTCAACCATTAAAGTCTGGCTCTTTCTGATAGGTATAACTCGGATAACTGTTAACACTTTATCTTAACCTTTGATCGCTAGTGATAACATATAGTCGAAAATCGCGGAGTACCCTGTAAAATCTCGGGAGTCACCGCCCCCCCCCCCGAGATTTTTCATAATTATATAAATAAAACGAAAGACATTCGATCTGTTTATTGGTGGATGTGACCTTTGGGCATAAGTTTCAATAAAATAAATTCCCCAAACTAACTTGGGCTTATAATGAAGCGGCTATATTATTGTAAAAAATTAAAAAAAATTACAATTGATAATATTAAAAAATGTGTCAAATTTTGATATCTGAATCTACATAGTAGATCTGTTCATATGGACAAAATAAACACCTAGATAAAAAGTTTGGAAAGTTACATGTCAATGGAAGTATGGGATGAATAACCAATTAAACTCGGCGAGTTTAAATAGCGTAGGGTTGTACACACGTAAGTCTATGGAGAAAATGGTTGCAGGTGAATCCGATCACTACGTTTCACTTTTTTTAAAGCACTAATATCATTTTGAAATACATTTTTTTAGGGCGTATTTTTAGCTCGTATCAAAGACATATGGTAGTATGGGGGATCATGTAGGCTCAGATTTTTTTTAAACATGTGGTAAATGTTAGCCAAACCTAAAAGGCCCTGTCACACTATAGCGTTTAAAGTCCAACGGTGCCCCACGGTGTTCAAAAAATTTCGTGTGAACGTTCGTGCACGTTGTCAGTCGTTTGGTAACACGTTTGACATGCGGTTTTATTCGGTTAGACTGTTGTCCGAGGGTCGTCGGGGTTCGCTTGAAGAGCGATGGTGCAATTTGTTTTATTTTGGACATGTTAAAATTTGAGCGTGCAGCAACGTGGTGAACGGTACGCCGATCGTAAACGTCGAGTATTGCGCTATTTGAGACGTCGCAGTTGGGGGTAGTTCGTTTCTTGAATTCGTCCACGTTCGTCCATAACACGCACACTCCATCTGATGCGTGCTATAACGTTCTCAACGCCACAACCTACACTAGCGTAGTTGACGAAAGGCTAACGATATCACAACGAAGTGACCATATTGTGCCGCGCGAGGATTCAGTTTTTTAAATTCGCGACTTCGCGCATGATTGCAAATATTGAATCGAGTTTTTGCATCTCAAATGTAAAGTCTGATATTTCCGAAATTATATGAATTAAATGCCAGAAGATCATGTTTTCACATTGATGTGTAGGAATATCAGAACATATTCGATATAAAGTTATGGCATATTTTCAATTTTTGAACTAGAATAGTCCGAAAAAGGTGATTTGAATGAAGCAATATTATGAAGGAAAATATAAAATCAATAAGCAGATTGACGTGTGCATGGATGGGGATCCAGCAAAATCTAACAGCCTTTCTGAGTTGCATAATCCACAAATCGACAAGTGATATCAGAGCGTGATGGCTCATACCCATTTGGTTGGGTATGACGCCTAATAGCTCTCTACTGCTGAAGTCTGCCGCTCGACAGTAGGAGCGTAGGAAAGCGGAATATTAATAGACCAATTTATCATAAATGCAAATTTTAATGCATAACAATTGAATTTAACGGATTGATCTTGACAACCTTAATCTGGAGTTCCCTCATAGACAAAGCCTCTATGAGAAGCGCTGGTCATACAGACGCATAATCTGGTCCAGTATCAGTCATGCCACGAATGTTCCCTCTTCACATCTTTCTAACAATATCTTGAATAGGGGCGGCGCCAGTAAGTAAAATCAAAGGGAGGGCGAAAACAAGTTAAGCGAAATGCTCAAAGGCTAAAAATTCATGAAAACCCCTATGATTCGGAGTCTTGCATTTTAGGGGCGGCCGCTCCTTGCTTCTCCTAATGGCGCTACGCCTGACTTGAAGGTAATTGGGTGTATGGCAAGCTGGTTCGTGTTTTGTAACACTAGTTTCAGGAAACCTTCCGTAAGATGTGAACTTCCAGTACCCTGATTGCACCAAGGCTGAGATTGAATTTCATTCCTTGATCAGAAGAGGTCGAGTAACCAGTCCACAACGCTGATCATGCACATACTTTCTAACTACATTGAGACCCACAGAATAGTTGCGGCTCAGGTAACAACTCAAACTTGCGTAATTACGATGTAAGAGACACAAAAGTCACACCGTGCCCCTTGGAATTCACAATTCTGTTGCAAGAATTTGTTACTCAGAAGAGCAGTACAGTAAAAAGTGGCCAACCGTTTTAACCATTACAATATGAATTCAGGAGTTCCAGAACAGGATAAGTGTTAACAACTCTCTGAACATGCTCAAACGCGAAAGATAATCCTATCGAAAGCCGTCGGACTCTGCACATGCCACGCCACCATCCCCGGAGTGTCACAGCCTGCAAAGACTGAACTCCAAATGAGTCTAACTAAATTCAACAATCCTACACTTGGTCTTGAAGCTGAGGAAGTTTACGTTTCTGAGAAAGACTAATGCTTGAGGAGATAAATATCTCGGGTCAAACACAGCCTCTTACTGAACAAGCTTCAGAAGCTTGGGAGATCATCAATGAATCACTGGAAGAAGAAATAGATAGTTTCCACTTGCGGTCCCGGAAGAGAGCAAACTGTCCGGCCTGGCTACAACACTTCAGACCAGGTAAAGGCAGCCGCTCTTATTAAGGAATCACTATCAACTCAGAAATAGAGAGCGAAGATGAAGCATTTACATTGGGAGATTAGATAGTAGCTCCAAAAAGCCAAACTGGCAGAGCTGTGGGCTTGGAATAATAGCACTTTAATATGGAAATCAAAGCCAGATGACAAAAAAGTGATATTATTCCCATACGAAATAGGTAGATCTGTTGATCCGCTAACTAACAGGAGGAATCAGCTTGCCTGTATTGGGGCCATGATTACATCGAGTTGTTTAAACAGACTAACACTCATATTGACCAATGCTGCTCGTTGGATGGAATCGAAGTGTTCTTTAGGAAAATAGTTTGTTTGTCGAGTCTTTGAAGGAATAAAGAAAGAATTATAATTTCAATAGTATTTATCGACTAATTAAGAGTATTGTGACTCTGTACATAGATATTACATGTTCTCATATTCAAAGATGTAGGAAATCACTTGACTTTTCTAAGACACCATTTTCACAAGATATCGTCTGGAACTACACCTAAAAGTTCTTAAATTGATGCTAGAGTACTCTGGGCAAACATGTTGCTTTTAAGTGCGTTTCTCTACGGACGAACCGATGATGATGATGGGTTCATGTCACATTTTATACTGATGAATGACCAATTAATATACTGGAAGTCGCGAGGTCTCTGTGCTTTTCCATTTGATAAGAAACAAACCGGAAATGATACAGGGATCCCTGTTATCACGGAGGGCTGTGCACGTTAGAAAAACGCTCCTTACATCGCTCCCGTGCTCGTGTCACGAACTGTACTGTAACGGTACACTATGGCGTCATATCTGTCAGAAGGACGCTAGGAGACTTTGGATAAAATCGCTTGATTTCGCTGTATATTCGTTACCTTGTCGTTAAACTGTAGCGCTATATAATTGCGTTGACAATTCTGTTAATCAATATCTTACAGCATGAGGGTAGCGTTTTTGGACGAACATGATTATTA